>CAUYPK010083068.1:0-43750 GCA_963574355.1 Loris lydekkerianus
TATAAAATGTTAAATTTTTCATAAATTTAACAAAAAAAAAAACAAAAAATTTAGGTAAATTGTAATTTGAATTTTTATGTCCTTTAAAAACCAAAAAAAAAAAAAAAAAAAAAAAAAATGAGAGAGAACTTTGATGCAAGGTTGTTGTTTTGTTTTGTTTTTAATGTAAGAATGAGATGAGTATCAGCTAAAAGAAGCTGCATTTCAAAATCTATTGTTGCCCTTTACGTTCTAGAAGCTGTCCCTGCTGCAGGCCACGATGCTCCCTAATAGGATTTCCACACGTAGCAGTTTGGACTTAACTCACGACTGCTCGCCCTCAGCACTCAGATTTTTATTTTCTGAACCCCTCCAGTCTAGTGGCAGGCAGAGAAACATGACTAACAAAAGCAGAGGGTGTGGGCCACCGCTCCAATGGATTTTTTTCCATCTTTTTCCATCATTTAACAGTGCCGTTTACTGTAAGGTCAGGCCACCTCTGACCTTACTGTTTTCTCTGTTTATATGATTCAAAGGAAAATCTCTGTTTATCAAAACTTACTCTGTTAGGCTTAGTGTCTGTAGCTCAGCAGCTACGGTGCCAGCCATATGCACCAGTGCTGGCAGGTTTGAATCCAGCCTGGACCTGCCAAAAAACAATGACAACTACAGCCAAAAAATAGCTGGGTGCTGTGGCAGGCAACTGTAGTCCCAGCTACTTGGGAGGCTGAGGCAAGAAAATCACTTAAGCTCAAGAGTTTGAGGTTGCTGTGAGCTATGACACTACGGCACTTTACCAAGGTCGACATAGTGAGACTATGTCTCAAAAAAAAAAAAAAAAAAAAGACAACTTAATTCTGTTAAACTACATATATCCCAAGGCAGGAATTATCTCTGTCTGGGATAAGCAGAAAATCATTCAGAATATTCTGTTTCTGAAGTAGTCCATCGTAGTCTAGTAACTGCTTTCTAGTCCAAGGAATGGGAAAACCATCAGAACATGTGATACAGTATCACCTCATTTTTCACCGTGAACGTGGCCGTCAGTGCCTGATGTTTCCATATCTTGCAGACGTTTATCTGGGCTACCACAAAACTTGACAGCAAAGAAGAAAAGACTTTGCCCCCAAGAAAGTGAAGAATTTCCATACACGGTTACTAGATAGCATACTGATTTTCTGTTCCTTCTGATAATCTGCATAATATTTTCAGGTGTAAATTCTGACATTTTTCCTCTAGACTTTTCTTTTTTATTTTTATTATTAAATCATAGCTGTGTACATTAATGTGATCATGGGCACCATACACTGGTTTTATACACAGTTTGATACATTTTCATCACACTGGTTGACAAAGCCTTCCTGACATTTTCTTAGTTATTGTGTTAAGACAATTATATTCTACATTTACTGAGTTTCACATGTATCCGTGTAAGATGCACCCCAGGTGTAATCCCACCAATCACCCTCCCTCTGCCCATCCTCCCCTTTCCCTCCCCTCTCTCTCCCCCTTCCCCATATTCTTAATAAAACAACTCTTTGTCTTTTAAGGTACTTGCGACAGACATGTCAAAGCACATGAATCTCCTGGCTGATTTGAAAACTATGGTTGAAACTAAGAAAGTGACAAGTTCTGGAGTTCTCCTTCTTGACAATTACTCTGATAGGATTCAGGTAAAGCCTTGTTTTGAGCTTGGTCTGGGTGTGTCTGTGCATGCACACATGCGTCCGAGTGCTCAGCTTTGATGAAGGTTTATTTCTTCTTTCTCCCACCTCACACTTTAGTGATTATAATCACAATTTTAATACAAATTCTTATTCTTGAGAATCAACCATGTAAAATCCGACTGGTCTTTTCATTTGCATATGTGTTTAAAAAAAAAAAGAAAACTAATACCCCCAAGGCATTAGCAGCTCAGAATTTAATCAACTATGCACATAAACAGTTTCTCTTAGGATATTTAGATGTGATAGAAGTGGCATAATTTGGAACTATTAATACAAGTGTGAACCACACACAGACACATCATCGTTGAGCTGTTTAGAATAAATCTTACGCTACATGTATTTTTAAGTGTCACAGTCATCCCATGTGAATTTCTAGTTAACAAAAAAAAAAAAAAAAAGGAGCAGATGCTGAATAGAGAATTCATCCGTCTGTTTTAGGTCCTTCAGAACATGGTGCATTGTGCCGATCTGAGCAACCCAACCAAACCTCTCCAGCTGTACCGCCAGTGGACGGACCGTATCATGGAGGAGTTCTTCCGCCAAGGAGACCGGGAGAGGGAGCGTGGCATGGAGATAAGTCCTATGTGTGACAAGCACAATGCGTCTGTGGAAAAGTCACAGGTAATGCACGGAGCTTAGACTTCCAGGGAGAGCAGATACAGGGTTAGATTTGCTCACTTTGTCTTCACATCTCACAGTATTCTATTGGATTTTTAAATTACTTTGATTTTTAACAAGCTCAATTTCACCAGATTGCGATCCAGGAAACTTTCACTCTACGGCTTACATCCCTGGAGCCGTATGTACATTCTTATGATGTCACGTTCATCACATTCATCTAGTATATCCACACACAGAGTAGGATATCAGGATTCACCTACAGGTCGGCCATTCTAAAATAAGGTCCAAGGCCCACCAAGCTCTACCCTGTAAACAACTAGAAAATTTTTTACATTGTAAACATACATTTGAACTAAGAATTCTAGAAGTTAATTTCCACCAGCTAGTAATAATGCTTTTATAGGATCTATTGTCTGAAATAGTGACTGTTTCGTCAAACTAAGGTGAATAGTCTTCTGTTCAGTGTTTTATTTGTGGGCCATGACCTAGTTAACTTCTCCCAGTTGTTTCTTAGTCTCACATCCTCTACTCATATTGGATTTTTTTCATAACTAGGTGGGCTTCATAGACTATATCGTTCATCCTCTCTGGGAGACATGGGCAGACCTCGTACATCCCGATGCCCAGGACATTTTGGACACTTTGGAAGACAATCGTGAATGGTACCAGAGCACAATCCCTCAGAGCCCCTCTCCTGCACCTGACGACCAAGAGGAGGGTCGGCAGGGTCAAACTGAGAAATTTCAGTTTGAACTGACTTTAGAGGAAGACGGCGAGTCAGACACAGAAAAGGACAGTGGGAGCCAAGTGGAAGAAGACACTAGCTGCAGTGACTCCAAGACTCTTTGTACTCAAGACTCGGAGTCTACTGAGATTCCCCTTGATGAACAAGTTGAGGAGGAGGCAGTGGGGGAAGAAGAAAGCCAGCCTGAAGCTTGTGTAATAGATGATCGTTCTCCTGACACGTAACAGTGCAAACACTTTCATGCCTTCTTTTTTTTTTCTTTTGGTAGAAAAATTGTTTCCAAAGTGCATGTCACATGCCACAACCACAGTCACACCTCACTATCATCTGCCAGGACGTTTGTTGAACAAAACTGACCTTGACTATCCAGTCTGGCGCTCAGGAATATTGTAACCAGTTTTTTCACCTCCATGTCATCAGAGCAAAGTGGACATCTTCGTGAACAGCATTTTAACAAGATTTCAGCTTGGTAGAGCTGACAAAGCAGATAAAATCAATTCCAAAATGTTTTCAAGGGAGCATGGCTCATCGGGCAGCCCCAAAATTTGATTGTATTTGGGGTTTCTTTTTATTTTACTTGTTTGCAATATTTTCTGAAGGAGGAAGGCATTTCACCAAATGAACTTAGTGGGTGAAGCAACAGGTATATCAAGAAACAGGACAAAGCATAAATCTGTTTCCAGGAGGAAGAGCCACAGAAATTGCATAATTTTCTAATTTCAAGTCTTCCTGATATATATGACTGAAGAGTGTGGTTCAGTGAGCTACACTGCCCTCTGCATTTTGTATGATAATGTAAAACAGATTTTTTGTAGAGCTTACTTTTATTATTAAATGTACTGAGGTATTATATTTAAAAAAAAAAAAAAAAAAAACTATGTTCAGAACTTCATCTGCCACAGGTTATTTTTTTTCTAAGGAGTAACTTGCAAGTTTTCAGTACAAATCTGTGCTACACTGGATAAATCTAATTTACAAATTTTACTTGCACCATATAGTTCATAGCAATTAACTGATTTGTAGTGATTCATTGTTTTATATACCAATGACTTCCATATTTTAAAACAGAAAAACAGCTTTATGTTGCAGGAAGCCCTTTTTGTAAGTCTTCATTGACGTTTGCTTTCTGTTTCATTCTTTCCAGATAAGTGGAGCTGCTCTCTGCTGACTTTTTTTTTTTTTTTCCATAGTGTGCAAAGTGAATATTTGTTCTATGATGTGCGTAATGTCAAATGTGTCTTAATCATCAGTTGGTGTTGTCTGAAGCAAGTGGGAGATATATAAATACCTAGTAGCTAAAAGGGTCAGTCTTTTTTAGGTCTTTTCCTACTTAGTGTCTTCTGATAACTTTTTGCCGTGTCAGTAGACGTGCATTTCCCCAGTGCATGTCTTTGTAATAATCCACACATTTCATGCTCATTTTAATTGTTCTTACAGTTACAGTGAGAAAAATGTTTTTCCCTCTTGTGCTGCTTTATTATCTATCATGTGTTTGATCCTCTGTCCATGGTTGCCAGATGGGATCTTACCAAATACCACCATTCAGATGGATGAAAGCAGCAGACAGGTAGGCAAGTTAGGGTCACATTCATTTCTACCATGAGTGGTCTATCATGACCAGCTTTTATGTACTCTAAGTTTACAAAGAAAAATTAACATCTGACTAGGCAGTTTCTAAGAATATGGACAGAATATATTAACAGACACCAGTGTAACTCTCTTTGTTTTCAGTGATTTCACCATGAGATTGAGAACTGTGTCAGGAATCTCTCTGAGAATTGTTAAGTGCAGCAACTGCTCTTTTTTAATGGACAGCTGTGTAATTTGTAGGGACTGCTCTGTCATTCATCCTTGATTCCTAAGCCTGTCTTACAGAGGGGAACTACTTCTTGAAACACACCAAGGAAAAGAAGATGATGCCACTGGCACCAGAGGGTTGGTAAAAAGATTTTGCCTAAATAAAAAATTAGAGATCACTCTTGCCTGATTTCAGCACCAGGAACCGAACTGCAATTTTAGCAATCAAGTCCCAGTTTTTACCTACTCAGAGCAGTTGGTTTCATGAGGCATTTAGTTTTGACTTTTCTTCTCATATCCGTTTTTAGTAAAGAGTTTACCTTCTCTGGGAAGAGTGTGGATCCCAAATCATCATTTTTCACATTGATACATAAGAATTGTAATAGAGGGTAAAGGGGTATCTGACCAAGTAAAAAATAATACAGCTGAGAAAAACTTGTAATCCTGCAAAACATTTATAATGGGAACCTCCAAAGAGCCTTCTGGGGACTAGTCACTGAGTTATCAGCCAGAGAAATGACCCAAACTAAAGATAATTTCTGTTTTAATTCCCTGAGATCCAACCAATGCTGAGAGCATTTGATAGAAAAATCATATCTTTATGGCTCTGATCTTTTACATAGGGCAGGATAGGAATCAACTAATTACTTACCAGATTTGCAACCTCTTTTCCCTGTAAAGATCTGAAGTTAACCTTCCAGATAAATACCTACATTTGACCAGGTGGTTTCACAAGAAACTTTGTTTTGTTTTGTTTTGTTTTTCCCACATTGCTACTTTCACTCTTAATCTGACCCTGGGACCTTGTTTCTCTTTTCATTGTATTTGTCCCTGAAGAAGGTCTAAAAGGAAAGGAAAAGGAGTCTAGAGTTTATTCCTCTTTCTAAAACATCTTCATTCTGCCTGGTCCCCCAACCCCATACACTTGGTATTTCCCCCCACTGAGTGCCTAGAATCTTAATAATGAGAAAAAATTAAAAAGTAGCAATATGTCACTAACAAATCCAAACCTGAAAGGGTTCCTAACTGCACTAATAAAGAGAGGCGCCTTTTCCCAATTTGTTGGTTTTTAATGGTACCATGTTGTAAAGTTACCCACCAATGGACAACCAAATTGCAGAAAAGGCTTAATGTCTAAGAGACAGGGACTAATGCACTGTACTATCTGTTTACCCTTACCCTTCTCTTGCTCTCTCTCCTTCTCCCTCTGCCTCCCTCTCCAAAGTGTGCTTCGGAAATACACACTGCTTTAAAAAGAGCACCCTCTGACAAGTGGCTTTACGTTTCCCAAAATGCCATAAGAAAATGCAATATCTGGGTACTGTATGGGGAAAAAAAATGTCCAAGTTTGCATAAAACCAGTGCATTTCAGCTTGCAAGTTACTGAACACGATAATGGCTGTTTTAATCTTATTTTCTTTTATATCAGTTGAAAAAAAATTCACAAGAAAATAATGTAGGTAGAACATAAGGAAAGAAAAAAAAACTTGAATGAAATGGATTTTACAGAAAGCTTTATGATAATTTTGAATGCATTATTTATTTTTTGTGCCATGCATTTTTTTCTCACCAAATGACCTTACCTGTAATACAGTCTTGTTTGTCTGTTTACAACTGTGTATTTATTGCGATGTACATACTGTAATGTTAATTGTAAATTATCAGTTCTTATTAAAACATCATCCCACAATGGGATGGTGTTCATATTATTTGGAAACTCTTGGTGAGAGAATGAATGGTGTGTATACATACTCCTTGTACATTTTTCTTTTCTCCTGTAATATAGTCTTGTCACCTTAGAGCTTGTTTATGGAAGATTGAAGAAAACTATAAAATACATAAAGATATATAAATTTAAAAACATAGCTGCAGGTCTTTGGTCCCAGGGCTGTGCCTTAACTTTAACCAATATTTTCTTCTGTTTTGCTGCATTTGAAAGGAAGGTAATGGTGGGACTAGGGCTGGGCATTTTAATATCCAGGCATTCAGTTGATTGGATTTCTGGGGACAGCTGGATTTTACAAAACCAGAGACAACTCTAGAAGATTTTAAGACCCTTTGGAGATATAAGTTCTTAAGTTTATTTTTGCCAGGGAGCAGCATCACATGTATGATACTTACTTGCCATCTGTTTATCAGGAGCCTCTTCAGCTACTCACATTTTATTAGACTTTTTATTTTATTTTATTTTTTTATTTTATTATTTTAACACTCAAAATCTCCTGGGGTAATATATTTTTGTCCAGTGATTTATAAAGTCTTTTTTTTAAATGTATTTTTGGCTTCTGGAGCCACAGGTCACTTTCATTACTGATCTGTTCATCAGTTTCTGGACGTGTTAAAGAGCATATGAAAAAGGTAATTTTTTAAATTCTACATTTCTTCCACTAAGATAAACCAAATACTACATACATATACGTAAGCCCATCTAGTTAAACTCAACATTATAAGTGATGCCAATTCACATAACATAAAGGATTCTTCATCCTCTAGAGTTTGTTTCTTCAAAATTTTATCACTGTAGAATTGTTAAATTTAGCCTTACACAATGGCCAGTGTCTGAAAGCATGAAAAAGTCCTCAGTGGATAATGTGGAAACAGCCTCCCACTGCTGCCCAGCCCTCAGAACACAGGACTTAGCAAAAGGAAAGATTCTTTTTCTAGGAAAATGAGCCTCCTATTATTTTATTTTATTTTTTTGACACAAACTGTAGATTTTAGCAGCCCTGGCCCAAAGGAATTTGATTACTTTTGTTTTAAACAGTACAAAGGGGACACTATAATTAACAACAACAAAAAAAATCCTTACTGATTTTAGTTGTTTTTAATTTTATTTCTTTGAATATGTTTTCAAGAGTGGTGAATTGTGTGTGAGCATTACAAATGATTCTTTTAGTGCTTTCTCAGCCTCGTACAGCCCATGGGGATAGTACTGTACATCAATACCTTCATATGAAATTTTTATATGCAATGAAAATAAAAGCATGGGTCGATTCTGCCTATTTATGACTTGGTCTTTTACAAATAAAAAGATTAATTTGTTTTAAATTAAATTCAATCAGTATACATTTCGAAGGGTAATGAACATTGTTGAAAGGAAGATATTGACATTGTAAGTTAGTACTGAGATACATAACCAAATGAAGCCAGATTAAATTGATTAATCCTGCAACAAAGTATTTCGTAAATCACTCAGATTAAGCATGGTGTTTTTTAAATACGCTTGAGAAGGGGCTTTCCTTGCTTAATTGATATTCTGACATTGAGGGAATATCGTTATTGCTTAGACATTCAACAGTTTATTTTAAGGGCTTCTGCTCTGCAAACTACAAGGTTTTAAGGATTCAACAGTAAATCAATGGGACACTTTTTGTTTTGGGTTTTTTGTTGTTTTTGAGACTAGGTCTCACTCTGTCTCCCTGGGTAGAGTGCACTGGCATCGTAGCTCACAGCAACCTCAAACTCTCAGGCTGGAGAGATACTCTTGCCTCAGCCTCCCAAGTACCTGGGACTATAGGCACCTCCCACAACACCCAGCTATTTTTAGTAAAGACAGGATCTTGCACTTGCTGAAGCTGGTCTTGAACTCCTAAACTCGAACATTCCACCCACCTCAGCCTCCCAGAGTGCTAGGATTACAAATGTGAGCTACCGTGCCTGGCCAAGACAGAGTCTTTGTTTTCGTGGAGCTTATAGTCTGGAGGGAACAAAAGCATTGACATCAGTACATAATGTATGTTATAATTTGCTCAGTACAATGAAGCACTTTGGTGCTGTGATTAAGAACAAATCTGAACTTGATCTATTTTGGAAGGTCAGGGAAGGCTTCCTTGAGGAAGTGATTTCTGGTAGGGTACTATCTGAAGGGTAGTTAGTGGTAAGCAGGGGGAAAGGAGTTGATAGGAACCATCGTGTGCCCACATACTGAGGTCTGAGATAGTGTGAAGAAATTAACGGAAGGCCGAGGGAAGATCAGCAGGGCCTGGAGTTGGGGACCCAACCATCTCATGTGAGATAGGCCTTCTGGTTTTTTTCTGAATGACAAAGCAATCCATTTTTCATGATAATAAGAGTAAATAAATCAGAATACATTTAATTCCAAAATAATCCCCAAACCATAACCAATCCAATAGTGTAACTAAATAGCCTCTTTACCATTTCCTCTCACCATGATAAAGAAAAACAGGTGAGGACGGCGCTTGTGGCTCAGTGGGTAGGGCGCCAGCCCCATAAACCAAAGGTGGTGTGTTCGAATCTAGCCCCGGCCAAACTGCAACAAAAAAATATCCAGGCATTGTGGTGGGCACCTGTAGTCCCAGCTACTCAGGAGGCTGAGGCAAGAGAATTGCCTAAGCCCAGGAGTTGGAGGTTCTGTGAGCTGTGACTCCATGTCACTACCGAGAGTGATAAAGTGAGACTATGGGTCTCTATTAAAAAAAAAAAAAAAAAAAAGAACAGCAGGTGATTGCCAAGAAATGCCCAATGTGTGCCTTTCAGGGAATTCTTGGTTTAATCTCAAATTCCCTTCCCAAACCCATGTCCCCAAAGTGAGACTATGGCACTAAGGAACCAAATCCTTTTTCTCAACTTGTCCCTCACGCTGATTTAGGCACAGCAGCAAAATCTCCCACAAAACTCAAGGAAAAAAACATAAAAATATCTCCAAACAAAACCTCTTCCCTGTTGCCAGTGAGATCCACCAACTTCCCTGGGGGTCGATAACTGTTTTCAATGGATTGTACCTTTGCTTCACCGTCTTTCTGATTTGGAACTTTCTGTTCACCACAAATCTGCATTGTCTCCAAATCCTCAAGGTCAACTCAATGTAATGGTATAAATCAGTCCATGAGTTTGTGGGGGTGGGGGGGTGGGGGTGGGGATACTGCTTCCTTTATTTCCTTCAAATCAATTAATTTGGCCTTTGTGTCCCCATCCTATCATACTGTTGGGAATTTCCATCTGTCTTTATTGGTGTATCTCCTTCTCTCCCCCAAAATAAAATTTATGAAAAGTTCTCCTATCCCCAGCCTACCTTGAGCACCAGACTCTGTGTTGTCCCAACTACAGTGTTTCCTTATAGTCTCTCATCTCTTTGCTTCCTTGTCAGTATATACCCTGGTGGTCTACTAGGATTAGATGTGAGGCCAGGAACCCTGTTTGGGGCCCTGCTTCCTTAGGCTTACCGCAGAGTGTGTATATAAAAAGAGCCTGCCCTTCTGCTGTCTTAATACAACCTTACTATGGTCTGAATGATTATGACCACCACCACCGCCAATTTATATGTTGGAAAACCCTAACCCTTAGGTGATAGTATTAGGAGATGGGGCCTTTCAGGAGACAATTAGGTAAGAGGGCAGAGTCCTCATGAACAGGATCATGAGGAAAGAAGCCAAGTGAGATCACCCTGCCATCATGTGAGGACTCACCTAGAAGGTGCCATCTATGAACCTTCAAGCAGGCCCTCACCAGATATTAAATCTGCTGGAGGCTTGAGCTTGGACTCAAGTGAGAGAGGACTGTCTATTAGTTTATAAGCCATTCAGCATGGTATTTTCTTACAGCAGGCGAGTAGACTAAAACATACACACTTAAGTTGCTGCAAAAAAGCACCAAAAAATAGTGCACTCCTTTTCCTAACTCTGGACACATTCTCTCTTCCCTCCTTCCCACCTTTTTCCCTTCAATGGGATTAGGCTTTTTTAAAAAATCAAAGACTAGGGCGGTGCCTGTGGCTCAAAGGAGTGAGGTGCCGACCCCATATGCCAGAGGTGGTGGGTTCAAACCCTGACCCGGCCAAAAAAAAACAAAACCCAAAGACTAGAGTTAGTTATGACTTCCGTCTGCTTCTGCTCTCCACTCTGCAGAATCTTCACTATTACTTGACATATGGAAATGAAAAAAGAGATAGGAATAGCACACATTTAGTAAAAGTTCAGTCCACTAACCTTCCACACATGGTTGGTGACATTCAGATCCAAGAATGTTGACTGAACAATTGGAGATGTAGGATGTTGAGAACGTTGTCTGCAGGTGGAAGTCATCAGCCCCTCCTTTACTTCTTAAGTGAAGAGGAGGGGGAAGAACCATTTCTTCCTGAAGTCTCTGCTCCAGTTCTATCCCTGACTTTGGCTCTCACCCAGCTGCGTCAATTACAAGATTCAGCACTTAAGAATTTTATAAGGTGAAATTCATATTCGATCCCTGCCACCCACTCCCACATTCCCATACATACCAGTACCCTGCTGTGGTCCACAAGTGACATCAGGATTCACTCTGTTCTGTAGCTAGCAAAAATGAGGCCCAAGAAGGTTAATTGACTTGGCTGAAATTACTCAAAAGCTAAATGCTGAGACTGATAATTTACCAACTACAGATTCGACAGAATTCCAGTTGCTATCTCTACATCTTATTTGTGTTGATTTGCTAACAAGGATCAAAATTAACCTTTGATTTCCTTTGAGCCTCCTTCGTTATACATGTTACTGACCATGTTCATGGTCCAGAGCAAGACAACAGATACTAGTTCATGTTCATGCATTAACTTACTTCTCCTCCATAGTGAGCAGGAGACCTGGGATAGAGAGCTCCAGACCCTTTAAAAATTTTTAAAGAGTCTCAGGTCTGGTAGTGTGATTCCTCCGCTGTGTTTTTATTTCTGAGTAATGTTTTGGCTATTCGAGTTTTTCTCTGATTCCATATAAAACAAAGTACTATTTTTCAAGGTCTTTAAACTATGACAGTGGTGCTTTAATAGGGATTGCATTAAAATTGTATATTGCTTTGAATAGGATGAACATTTTAGCAATGTTGATTCTTCCCAGCCATGAGCATGGTATGTTTTTCCATTTGTTAACATCTTCAGCTATTTCTTTTCTCAGAGTTTCATAGTTCTCTTTGTAGAGATCTTTCACGGCCTTTGTTAGGTAAACTCCCAAATATTTCATCTTCGAGACAAAGAGATTTTAACAATTAACTGCTAGTTAGAAAAGTTTTAGTACAATAAACTGTAACTCAATACATAGAGAGAGGTATGAGAAAGACGCAAATGTAATGGGAGGCCCCTCTGGGGACTGGACTCTAGGCCATGTGGAGAGCAGTGGTTGGGAGCTGGGCTCCAGAGTTAGGTGTAGCTCTGCTTTCATATGCTGCCACTTACTGGCTGTATAGATGTGGCCAGCTGCCTGGTATCTCTATGACTTGTTTTCTCATCCATCAAATGAGGAGGAAAATGGTACTTCGGTTCTATGACTTATCTCACAGGCCCACTTTAGGAAATTAAATGAGATCATGTATTTAGAGTGCTCAGAAGAGAGTTGAATATATTGAAAGCACTCAAAAAATGTTACCAAAGAAGAAAAAAAATAAGGGTCTTGGAATGGTAAGACAGCCATGACAATGTGTATGATATTGAGTTTACAAATGAAATATAACTGAGTCTATTAACTCTATTAACACTTGTCCTTTCTTTTCTGGATGATCCAAACCAAGGGAGGTATTAACAGTCCCATAACATTCTTCCCGGTGCAACCTCCAAGAGTGCTGTGTTCAGTTCAGGGATCACATTTGGAGAAAATCACTGTTGACAAGGACAACAGCCAAGAAGCAAGCCCAAGAAGGCAAACATTCTCCAAATAATGCTGAATGTATGGCAAGTTTACCAAACACTGTGACCTACTAGCCAGAAAAAGGAAGAAAATGGTCTTCAGATATGTGGACTGTTTTGGTGAGAGAAGAGATATTCTGTGCAACTCTGGAGATAAGAGCTAAGGGGACCAGGCAGACATCATGAGAGGCAGACTCTCACCCAGTCTAAATAAGGCCATTCTACAGATCAGGCTGTTCCCATAGGAAATCTGCTGTTTGCCAGAGGAATGAGACCTGGATTCTGGAAATAGTCAGAATAGAAGCTGGGTGGCTGCCAGCCAGGTATACAGAGGTTTAGGCAAAATCACTTTTTAAGGTTCTGTCTGACTTTAAAATCTATGATCTTAAGAGAAAGCATGGTCCAGAATAAATTTAAGCTATAGCATTTGGAAGGAAAACATTATTCATCCCTTCTGGTGGAGTCAATAGGGTTTGCTACATAGCCTTGGCCTTGACAGATCCACATCAAGGGTGATTTTGATTAAAAAAAAAAAAAAAAACTAAGTGAGTTATTTAGAGGAACCTTAACTGAATTTTATTAAACATGTATTGGGGGATAGAATTAACTTAGAGTATGAGATTCAAGCAATACAAGGCTTTTACTATGCTTTTTACAGTGTAATATTAGGGGGAAGGAAAGAGTTGTGTGATTTAGTGAAATGGCATCCTCCTAAACTGTATAAGAGGAGCCTCTTGCTCTCTTCAGGGTCAAGGTGGTCATAATGAAATTCAGACTGTCTGCCACACACATGTAGAACACAGGAATATAGAGAACCTGTAAATTACAGGAAGCAAAAGTAGAAAGAATAAAAATGGAAAACTTTTTTTGTGCTGCATCAAAAAAAAAAAAAAATCATGATTTCATCCCAGAAAAAGGCAAATGAGACAAAAACCAGTTCCATTTTATAAGAGGGGGCTAGAAGCACGTTCTGAGCAGCAGCAGCATGTGCAGTGCTGTGTGCTGAGAAGATGGCTAGGATCGCCTCATCCTGTGACTCAAAGAGGAGCAGATGGTCCGTGGGAGCCAGGGAGGACTTTTCCCTCCTCGGTGGAGGACAGTGCGGCCCTCGGCATGAGGGTGGCAACAACAGGGGGTGGAGGGCTTGCCTGCTTTTCAGCCTGACACACTGAAACACACACACAACCTGACTGCATGTACAATTGGGTAAATAGTTGAGAGAACATCTCTCTTCTCCATTTTGCTGGCAACTGCGTACTATTTAAGTCTTAGGTTTCACACACGGTGCACTAACAGTAAAGATGAGACCATTCACCATAGCACTGCCTTTGAAGGCAAAAAACTAGAAATTACCAATATGTCCAATGGTTAACAAACATGATAGCTAATAAGGGAACATTCATACCCTGCAATATTCACAATAGTTTAAAAAAACCTCTATGTGCTAATAACAGAATCACCACGATCATACTATTAAGAAGAAAATGGGAGGTGCAGCACTGGGTGGAAAAAATTAACAAACTTGTGCATATACAGTTGTACTTTCTTGGAAGTGAATCATCACTGCGTGGTGTTGTTAACCACAGGCCCTATGGAGATGTCTTCCTGGTATCTAAAACAGGAAATGGCCTCTCATGTCTCATCCGATCCCCTGAAGCCACTAGTTGCCTCCTGTCCTAATTTCTTCTCCATCTTTCTTTCAGACAATTGCTGGTCAACCCTACTAGGCTATTGAGATGTTACGAGATGGTAGAGAATGTCTGGTGATTTTTATCAATCTTTTTTTTTTTAATGAAACCATAATCCACATATAGTAGTTTTCAGTGTACTTGTGCAACCATCACCAGTATGTTACTTCCAGAACATTTTCATCACCCACAAAAGAAAGCCCACACTCATTGGCAAACACTCTCCCATTTTCTCCTCCCCCCAACAACCATTAATCTACTTTTTGTCTCTATGTATTTACCTTTTCTGGACAGTTCTTATGAATGAGATCATAGAATATGGGACCTTTTGTGCTGGCTTCTTTCACTTAGCATAATGTTTTCAAGGCTCATCCATATTGTAGTGTGTATTGATACTTCATTCCTTTCTATGCTGATTAATATTCCATTGTATGGATATATTTGTCCACACGCTATTTATCCATCCATCTATGAATGGATATGTGAAGTTGTTCCACTTTTGGCTATTATGAATAATGTTTCTTTGAACGTTGTGTACAGTTTTTGAGTAGACTTATGTTTTCATTTCTCTTGAGTATATACTTAGGAGTGGTCATATGGTAACTCTATGTTTAACCTTTTGAGGAAATGCCAGACTGTTTTCAAAGCAGCTGCAACATTTTACATTCCTACCAACAGTGTACAAGTGTTCCAATTTCTCTAAATCCTCACTAATAGTTGTGATTACCTGTATTTTTCATTCTAGCTCTCCCAGGAGTAGGAAGCAGGATCTCATTGTGGTTTTGATTTGTATTTTCCTGATGGCTAACAATGTTGAGCATATTTTCAAGTGCTTATTGGCCATTTGCATATCTTTTTTTTTTTTTTTTGAGAAATGCCTATTTAAAACCTTTGACTATTTTATAATTTGGTAATTTGTCTTTTTGTTATTGAGATTTAAGAGTTCTTTACATATATATCACAATATAAGCCTCTTATCAGATATATGATTTGCAAATAACTATCTTCCATTCTGTAGCTTGTCTTTTTCCTTTCTTGATGAGGCTCTTTGAAATATAAATGTTTTAATTTTGATAAAATTCAATTCATCAATTATTTTTCCCTGTGGCTACTTGTGCTTTTGGTGTCCTATCTAAGAAACTGTTGCCTGGTCCAAGATTATACAGATTTACATTCATTTTTTTCTATTAGTAGTTTTATAGTTTTAGTTATTACATTTAGGTCTTTGATCCATTTTCCTTTAATTTTTGCATGTAGTGTGAAGCAAAGGGTCTAATTTCATTCTTTTGCATGTGGTTATATAGTTGTCCCAGCACCATTTGTTGAAAAGATTGTTTCTGCCAGTGAATGATCTTGGCACCCTTATAAAAAACAATACACCATGAATGTAAGAGTTTTATTTCCTTTATTCCAATAATATAGATCATTTTTATTCCATCGATCTACACATCTGTCTTTTTGCCAGTACAGTACTGTCTTAATTACTGTAGCTTTGTAATAAGTTTTGAAATTGAGAGGTATGACTCTTGCAACTTCGTTCTTTCTCAAGATTGTTTTGGCTGTGCCCAGTCTCTTCTATTTCCATATGAATTTTAGGATCAATTTGTCTATTTCTACAGAAAGGCAGCTGACATTTTGACAGATTGTACCCCTAGATCAGTTTAGAGAATATCACCATCTTAATGATAAGGTTTTCTAGCCCATGAACACAAGATGTTTTCCATTTATTCAGGTCTTCTTTAGTTTCTTTCAACAGTGTTTTATAATTTCCAATATATAAGTGTTATACTTCTTTAGTTAAATTTATTGTTATATCTTTGTCATTTTTGATGCTATCATAAATGATTTTGCTTTCTTTCATTTTCTGGTTATTCATAGGTTATGTGTAGAGGCACAATAATTTTTTATATTGATCTTGCAACCTTACTGAACGTGTTGATTAATTTTTTTGTTGTTGATAATTTTGTTGTTGATAATTTTTTTGAAGGATTCCTTAGGATTTTCTGGACAAATAGTTTTACTTCTTCCTTTCCAATCTAGGTGCCTTTTATCTCTTCTTTCTTTCTTTCTTTCTTTCTTTCTTTCTTTCTTTCTTTCTCTCTCTCTCTCTCTATCTCTCTCTCTTTCCTTCCTCCCTCCCTCCCTCCTTCCTTCCTTTCTTTTTTTTTTGAGGCAGAGTCTCACTCTGCTGATGCAGGCTAGAGGCTAGAGGGCCATGGCATCAACGTAGGTCACAGGATTCAAACTCCTGGGCTAAATTGATCCTCCTGCCTCAGCTTCCCAAGTAGCTGGGACTAGAGGCACCCACCATTGTGCCTGGATAATTTTTCTATTTTTACTAGAGAAGGGGTTTTGGTCTTGCTTAGGCTGGTCTTGAACTCCTGAGCTCAACAACCCACCTGTCTTGGCCTCCGACAGTGCTAGGATTATAAGCATGAGCCACCATGCCTAGCGTATACATTAATCCCTTTTTCATTCTCTCTCTCCTCAACCATTGTGTTGAAAGGGGCAAGAACACCTATAAAACTGGATTTTAACAACTAGTCGGATATTCTTCCATCACATCTTTGCAGCAAGTCCAGTACAATACTTATACAATTTCTGTCAGCCATTCTGGGTCAGAACTATTGGACAAAACACAAACTAGATGGTAGGAAATATGGCATAGAGAATAAGAAAATACTTTGTAGAACAAAGTCAAGTTATGATTACATGAGAAACCACTCACTTGATGAGAGTTTTTTGAATGGGAAATTAACACTAATTAGCCAAGAATGTAAGTACATGCATTGTACCCCTTCTGATTGGCTGTGTGCGTAAGAGATCCTCCGGATGGGCAAAATAAAAGAGAACTATTATAGATTGGAGTATGCATATGAATTATTTTTCAAGGCAATATTTCATAGGCAAATCATGTTATAATGAATCAGTGAGACACAGGGCAGCAATGTAGAAACATGCATATACATTTACACAATGCATTTTCTGAAGATTCACAAGAAAATGCCAGCTGGGTGCGATGGCCTATAATCCCAGCACTTGGGAGGCCAAGGTGGGTGGATTGCCTGAGCTCACAGGTTCGAGACCAGCCTGAGCCAGAGTGGACCCCCATCTCTAAAAATAGCTGGGCTTTGTGGCAGGTGTCTGTAGTCCCAGCTACTTGGAAGGCTGAGGCAAGAGAATCACTTAAACCCAAGAGTTTGAGGTTGCTGTGAGGTGTGACACCACAGCATTCTACCAAGGGTGACGAAGTGAGACTCAGTCTCAAAAAAAAAACAAGAAAAAGAAAATGCTAGCAGTGATTACCTTAGGCTAAGGAACTACAGTTGTGGGAATGGAATTTTATACTTTTCTAATTTGTTTGGGTTTTCTTATTATATACTTTTATTTTGGGAAAAAAGTATGATGGTTAACTAAGCCATGATTATGAACTGCCTTGATTTTTCTTTATGCTTTTCTGTATTAAAATAAAAAACCTTGTTAAATGTTATTTCAAAAATGTAACACCATGTACTCTAAGTCTGTAATTAGGGGTCTATGGAGAATTCTTTCCCTCCCTTAGAAATACCTGACTGATGAGTAAACAGGGAATAGTCTACAAAAATAAAGAGGGAGGGTTATTTGAGTTCAACTATTCAAGACATGTCTATCCTCTTGCTGTTTTAAAGAGTTGAGAGCTGAAGGTGTCCCTCCAACAGGAAGCAGAAACAGAGTGGGCAGCTCAGGAGGGTGGAAACAGGAAAGGGCAGAGTCTGGTTCTGGCTGGATAAGAGTCCTGGAGACTTTCAGAAAATCCTTGCAAAGGTATGGCACTCTCTCATCATGAAAGGGTGGAAACACTCTTTACTGCCAGCTTGCTAGTGCATGTGGTTCAAACACAAGAAGGAGTAAAGTGGATCCTGAGGACCTGAGGGTGGAGGGTAGAGGGTAGAGGGCAGGAATTCCCAGATACAGATGTATCACAGATAAGCATAGGCCATGCTCATGGTTGGAAGCTCGGGTAAGAACTCTTGGTGGCTGTAGAGGCAAGAATGTGTTTCATTTCAGGACTGTGGTGAGAACAGAGGGCAGGGAGCTTACAAAGCAGAGCCAGAGGGGACACCAGGGTGGCCCTTATAAGAAGTTGGACCAAAAGTATGTTCTAGGAAGGTATGAGAATTCCGCTAGTCTCAGAAGTGTTGCCAATTCAATTCTTACCTCAGGCTATTAGTTTGAGCATCTTTGTTTAACTTTCAGATTTTTTTTTTGCTTTTAATCCTATCCTTTTCATTTGTAACCAAGCATTCTTGTACTTTTTTTTTTTTTTTTTTTGATTTTCTCTTAATATCTTAGTAAAATTAGCTTTCTGAACATTCTAGCCAGTTACATTTGTCGGGAGGAAAGGTAGGTGTCTCCAGGCTTTGATTGGTAAAGAGACAGGAGCCTGTGTGGTCCTGGGGGGAGGATGGCAGCATTGAAAACGAGGGCCCAGCTCTGGAGCCTCGGGGACAAGAAGAAATGGGGCTGGCTGAGGAAACCAGAATAAGCCAGGAGGGAGAGTGAGGCTGGATCTAGGGGCAGTATCCTAATAGTCTCTGTCATTGTTTGACAAGTATTTACCAGGTACTAGAGTATACAGATGATAGTATCTAACATATGTTATTTACTTGAACCACAGAAAATTACCAATATTAATTAAATTAATTAATTAATTGATTGATTAATTTATTTATTTACTGAAACAGAGTCTCTGTCACCCTGGGAAGAGTGCCATGGCGTCATAGCTCACAGCCATCTCAAATTCCTGGGCACAAGTGATTCTCTTGCCTCCGCTTCCCAAGTAGCCGGGACTACAGGTGCCTGCCACAACGCGTGGCTAGTTTTAGAGACAGCGTCTTGCACTTGCTCAGGCTGGTCTCGAACTCCCAAGCTCAAGAGATCTACCTGCCTCACCTCCTAGAGTGCTAGGATTATTGGCATGAACTACTACTATGCCTGGCCTCCAATATTCATTTTAGATTCACCAAAATGGAAAATTTCTACTTAACATGTATTCTAAATAGTTTGCATATTTTCACTGCATTTATTCCTCATATCCACTTACGAAGTAGAAACTATTGCTATTATCCATTTTTACAGCTGAGCAGCTCAGTGTGGCTGGGTAACTCAAGGCCACATGGCAGATACATGATATAGACTGACTATCCCTTATCCAAAATGCCTGGGGTTAAAGTATTTCAGATGGTAGATATTTGTTTTTAATTTTATAATATTTGTAAATAAATAATGAGACATTTGGGGGATGGGATCCAAGTCAAAAGGAAGAAATCATTTACATTTCATATACAGTTGGTCTCCATATCCCTAGGTTCCTCAACCACGAATTCAACCAACATGGCTCAAAAATACAGTATTCCTGGGAGCTGAGACCCACAGATAAGAAGAGCTGACTTTTCATATCCCATGGAAGAGGGGATGTGGAACGGAAGTAGCCTAGAACCAATCTTCTAAGGATACTGAGAATTGACTCTACACCTCATACATGTAGACTGAAGGTAATTTCGTATGTCATTTTTAATAATTTTGTGCATGAAACAAAGTTTTGAATATATTTTGATTGCAACGCATAACATGGGGTCCTGTGTGGAATTTTCCACCTATGGCATCATGCTGGCACTCAAAAAGTTTTGGATTTTGAAGCATTTTGAGTTTCAGATTTTTGGGTAAGAGATGCTCAACCTGTAATAGAGGTAGGACTCATAACCAGGCAGTTTGGCTTCTAGGCTTACTCTTACAAACCCTATTCTCCCATATTGGGTTGAGGTCCAAAGACTGATAAGTCCTGGAGCAGCACTCAGCCTACATCCTCAGGTGATGTCTCACTGAAGGAAACACGACCTACCACACTTCGGCCAAGGAGGAATGGGGACTGTTGTCTTTCACTCTTTTCATAGTCATAACAAACTTTATGAAACCCATGAATTTAACCAATTCTTTTAATGCATTAATCTTTATGTGCAATCAGAGATACCTTTATATTGTATTCCTAGAAGCTTTCTTCTAGCAAAACAGTGTATAACTGGGTTGACATTTTAGTTACTTTTGAATAGCTCCAAATAAGCAAGTCATTCAGTCAGAGCCACAGGCCAGAGAACCTCTTCTGAACTCATGACCATGTTCCTTAAAACAGCCACCTAATTCCATCTGCCCTCTAGACTCTGTCTTTTTGATCATGTGTTATTCCAAAGGGCAGTGCTCTTCCTAGAAGTCCATTTTCATTAGGTCATTCTTAGTACATAAAATAGCTCCCTGTTACCCCCAGGATCACATGAAAATTCTTAAACTTGGCATCTCAGGAACTCCAGTGCTCAGGCTGTCCTTACCTGGCCCACCATCAGTCTCATGGGTTCCTTAGGTGTCTACCTCCCCAGCAAACCCATTCACACTTTAATGTGCATTTCCACAGTCAGTTCCTTTTTATGCCTGCCAAGACTTGTTCTTTGAATTCCCCTTCTTCCACCTCTTCACCAATCTCTCCGTGTTAACCTTTCTTATCATCCCAGCTCAAACTTCACCTCCTCTGCATCATTCTTTCTAACAAAGACTGCCAATATTCAAGTCTTAGTTCTGAGAACTCTGGGGATACAGCCTAGGATTTGTCTATATATCTTGTGACTCATATTTCAATTCTCCAAATATAATATATAAAGAACCTCAGGGACAGAGACTATATCTATGAAATTCATTTCTTCAACATTTATTGAGCACCCACTCAGTGCCAAGTACTGTGGTATGCAGAGATAATTAAGACACAGTCCCTAGGTACAAAAGGCTGAAGGGTCAAAAGAAAAAGAGATGTATGAGGTTGGAAACATAAAATTCTTTCTGTAGGTCAAAAATGGTCAAATATTGACATCTTAATATGGTTCATCCTAAATATAAAGATAACTATCAAATGATGTAGTAAGATCAAGGATGGAGATACATGCGACTCTATGGGTGCAAAGGAGGGATACCACAAGCTTATCTTAGAGTAAGATCTGAGGCAATGAGTGCTGAGTCATAATGATGTAGAATTATGCAGCAAGGGAAGGATATTCTAAATAGAGACAACATTAAAAAAAGGCATGGAGGTAAGAAAGAGCAGGCAGATGGTAGGAGTTATAGGCTGAGTCGTATCCCATAAAATTTATATATTGATATCCTAACCCCCCAGTACCTTAAATATGACTGTATTTGAAGATAGAGCTTTCAAGAGATGGTTAGGTTAAAATGAGGATGACAGAGTAGGTGCTCTGTTCCAATCTAACTGGGTATCCTCATAAGAAGAGGAGATTAGGGTAGGGAGTGGTGGCTCATGCCTGTAATCCTAGCACTCTGGGAGGCCACGGCAGGAGGATTGCTTGAGTTCAGGAGTTGGAGCAAAGCGAGACCTCCATCTCTACTAAAAATAGAAAAAATTAGCCAAGCACTGTGGGGAGTGCCTATTATCCCAGCTACTTGGGAGACTGAGGCAGGAGGATTGCTTCAGTCTAAAAGTTTGAGGTTGCTGTGAGCTAGGCTGATGCCACAGCAGTCAAGCCTGGACAACAGAGTAAGACTCTGTCTCAAAAAAAAAAAAAACACCAACCAGAAATACATGTACAGAAATACCAGGGATTTGCAGGCACAGAGGAAAGCCACTCCAGGACACGACACTGTAAAATGCATATTTGCTCTTTGAACCTTTTCTTAAAATATGACTCCTGAAGTCCTGAGACTCTCCTAGGTAGTGTCATTTGTATGCTAATGATTGACCGGTGACTGGCAGTACCCAGGCAGCTTCAGGACCAAGGCAGGTGAAAGAGTTGGAACTTTCAGCCGAACCTCCCCCAGGGAGAGGGGCTAAGGGTTAAGTTAATCATTGGTGGCCAATGGTTTAATTGATCATACCCACATAATGAAGCCTCCATAAAACCTGAAGAGCAGGGTTCGAAGAGCTCCCAGAGAGCTGACCAGGTGCAGGCTCCTGGAGGGTGTCAGAGGGGCCTGTGCCCTTCCCATGCACCTTGCTTTATGCATCTCTTCATCTGTATCCTTTGTAATAATCCTTTAGAATAAACCAGTAAACCTGTTTTCCTGAGTTCTGTGAGCTGCTCCAGCAAATTAGTAAAATCCGAGGAGGGTATTTTGAGACCCCCAATTTCCAGCTAGTTGGTAAGAAACACAGGTAAAACAACCTGGGGCTTGTGACTGGCATTGGAAATAGGGGGCAGTTTTGTGGGACTGGGCCCACACCCTGCAGGATCTGACGTTGTCTCCAGGTAGACAGTGAAAGAACTGGATTGAATTAGAGGATACCCAGCTGGCTTCTGCTGCAGAATTGATTGTTTGCTTAGTGTGTGAGAAAAAATCCCTCACATTTAGTCACAGAAGTCTTCTGCGTTAATTGTGATGGAGTGAGAGCAGAGGAAAAAAACAGTGTTTTTTCTACTCTGTCCTCTCTTCGGGAGAGACCAGTCTTGCCAACATCTTGATCCTGGGCTTCCAGCCTCTGGAATTATGAATAAATTCCTGTTGTTTAAGCCTCCCAGTCTTTGGTATCTTGCTGTGGCAGTGCCAGCTGACTAACAAAACAGGTTCAATGAGCTATTTGCAGAGTGGAAGAAAAAGCAACCAGTGGCAAGACAGGAAAGACAGACAAGCGAAGGCGTGCGGGGCCTTGCATGTCATCTGCAGGAGCTGGAAGTTTTTCCTGGAGGTGAGGGGAAACTTTTGCAGAGATTCAAGCAAGGAGGTGGCAGAACCATGAGATGTTTTAAGGAGAGATTTCTGGTGGCAATAGGAAGAGCAAGACTAGAGGCAGAACAACAATTAAGGGGCTGCTGGATTGGTGGAGGCAAGTAATAAAGTTCTAAACAGAGAGAGTGGTATTAGGGGTGGGATCAAGGAAATACTTGTGAGATAAAATTAGCAGTGGCTAGTCCCAGGGGTGGAGTGAAGGGGAGGGAGGAGTTGGAACTCCCAGGCTTCTATCTAGATAGCACAGGGACCTATGCTACCACCTAGCACTTCAACATGACAGGAAGTGAGCAGAGGAAGGTGGGGAGAGAGGTAACCAGGAAGAGATATCAGCTGGGAGTTAAGTACTCATATCATATCCTGCTGGGCTGGCAGGAGTCTTGGGAGCCAGAGTAGACCAGGGTTTAGCAGGAAGAGCCCATGCCTCACTCATGTGCCTGGGCCCCTGTTACCATCTGTGTGCACCAGCTCTGGGAAGTGTTGTTAGAGGGTGGCCCTCAAGTTGCCCAAGCCTGTTTTGCCTGTGAACACAGAGCCAGAAGTAGCTGGGAATGTGCCTCTCTCCAACCAATGAGACAAATGCAGGGGTATAAACACGCGGAGCATCGCTTGCCCTGACTGGGACACCCAGAGTGACACACACTGCCTCCAGAGCAGTGTGACTGACTTGATGTCACAGCACCCTGGCTTGGCCTTCTTCTCTTCCTCTCACTTCCCTTTCCCTTTTCCCCTCCTGGGAATAAATACTTCCTCGTAAATCTCTTTCACATAAGCTTTGTCTTAGGGACTGCCTCTGAGGAATTCCACCTAAGGCGGGTGTAGACCAGGCTTCTGGGAGGACATGCAGCTGAGAGTGGAGGCCCTGAGGAAGATCAAGTGTGAAGAAGATTGTGAAGGAGAAGGAGGAAGAATAGCAAAGAAGGACAAAGAAGGCCATAGGACACATGGCCACGAAAACCAGGTGATAGAAACTTCAAAAGGGAAGACTTTCAGAAGGTATCACACAAAGTGGAGGAATTCAATGAGATAAGAAATGAAATTTGTTCATAGCATCTTGTGATCCTAAGGGCAAAACAAACTAAGGAAAAAACACCTTCCCTAGACCAGTGAGGACAGAAAGCAGATTCCAGAGGGCTGAGAGTTCGTGAGCATTGTGGGAATGGAGACAAGTGTTTTGATGATGAGATGAGGGGGCAGCACTCAAAGGACAGATTATTAAAGTTGGGAGAAATGTGAGTGCAGTCACCAGTTATGGGGAAGGAATCCCAAGAGAGGGAGGGGTAGGGACAGAGGACAGAGGGATAACAATGGAGCCAGGCCCTCGTGGAGGAGGGCCTTGGGCAGGGGTCCCTAGGACAATGCACTTTTGAATTCTACCCCCACAAAGCAAATGAAACAAAGATTTTTCTCCTTTAATTACCAGCCTATTCCTTAAATTGGTTGAAGCTTGTAGGCTTTAAGCTTAAAAGACAGTATAAATCCATAAAAAATGTAGCTAATTAAACTCAGGTACAAATGCTATATTAAAACACAAGGATATGGTTGGCTTTCATCAAGGTAATTAAAAAGGACTGTCTGCCCTTCTTAGTTAGCAGTAAGACCCCACCCAGTCAACCCCATGGAAGAGAGGGCCCCACGGTGCTGCTCTGGCAAATTACAGTGACTGGACTGTTGTTCCAGGTTGAGTGGTTATTGTTATGCCTCTGGAGCCGGTGAAGGAACTACTGTCCTTCCTGAGAGGATAGATTGGACTGCAGTCCATGATCCAAAGTGATGTTCATATCCTTCCTCCCTCCCCTTCTTCCTCATGGGCAGAGGGTTAAGCTTTATGGTCTGTGTCAAGGCACCGTATTACTGGTCCACCTCAGGAAATAGAAATTTGTCTTCAGCTGCAGGAAGGCAGACAGGATTGCACTTGGGTGCCTGAGAAGTCAGGGTGGTTGTAGATGCAGATGGCCTCAGTTTGGCCCATGGGGAAGAAGGAAGAGGAGGAAAGGGGAACAGGGAAGATCTAGAATAAACACTGAAGGTGAGGGAGAAGGAAGCTGCGCAAGGAAGAGGGAAAGGACACATTCTAGGCCCACGCTGGGGCTCTCTGGCCTTAGGACTGAGGAGCAGCTGAGGAAGACTGAAGCTCTGGGCTGGTGGTGAGCACACGACAGCAACAAGGGACTCTTCAGGGAGGGGAGCTTTTCTGTGAGGCAGGCTCATGATCAGAACAAATGGGTGTATCCCCACATGTGGGTGGAAAAGACTGCTATGTTCTTCAAGAATCATAAATAAAAATGATGAGAAAAATTTTAGAGGTGAAAATTTCAAGTATAATAGAGAAGGCTTATACATAGACATTTGATGAAAAAAAAAAAAAAATCCTGCTATTTTAAATAGAAAGTGCAGTGCTTAGGCACCTGGGCAAATTCACAGAATGCTCACGGCACACAGTTTGTTCTGGCTATGGATAGAGTTACACACGCTGGAGTTTTCTCCTGATTATTATAGGATGCTCTTGTGATCAGGGGGTGAAGCATTCACGAGGAAGGTAGGGAAAGATGGCCACATTTATCTAGCATTGTATCAACCGGGAGGCCACAGCAAAGATTAAGAGCTATACACACCCATGCTTTTTGGTGCCCATTAACTGGATACATTTTAACGTTTTTCTCAGCTTGAACTTGACTTTAACAATGAATCCAGAAAAAAGAGGCAGCGATAATAAATCACAAACAATAAAAACTAACAGAGATTTCTTCTGATCTTGCCACTGCGGCTCTTCTGTCCCACTGGGCCTGTCAGAGTTTGCTAACTGAAAGCACTTAGAGAGAAGCTGCCGGAAGCCAGCCTCACCCTAGAGAAGAGAGGCAGGAGAAGCCTTTCAGGAACCCCCCACCGAGCATCTTCTCTGGCAAGAGCTGACGCTGCTGCTCTGGTCAGGAGGGGGCTTGTAGGCAGGGCGGGGCGACAGCAGAGAACGGAGCAGAGGCAGGAACGCAATAATGAAATCAGACTTTGCCAGGTGGACAGTTCTGCCCAGGGCTAGTGGAAAGGTGAGGGAGAGTCTGGGGAGACACTGGGGTCTGGTGTCTGGGAAGGACTAATGAGAAAGGCGTGGAGGCACCGATGTGACCCTTACCACCGTGAAACTCTGAGCTCATCACCAGACCCCAGGAGCCTGTAGCCACATTACAGGCGTCCCAGCCAAGGAAGGCTGAGAAGGCAAGGAAAACCAAGAAGCTTAAAACCAAATGACACAACGACGTCAATCCGCACGTACAGGGGGTGTCAAAAAAAGCATACATATTTTAAGAAAGGAAAAAACTGTATTAAATTTGTAATACTCAAGTGACATTTAACTTCTGCAATTCTAAGAGATACGAGATACAATATAGAAGATAACAAATATTATTGACATATTGACTATTGCAATTTTAATACAGTTTTTTTTTTTTCCTTTCTTAAAATGTGTATACATTTTTTGGCTCCTTCTGTATTTGATGAAAATGAAACTTACAACAAAGTCAACCTAAGGCACATTTGATGAGATCCATGATTCAACGGTGGATGTATGGAAGGCACAGATGGAAAACAGTTCTTACTAATTACTGGAACTAACAAGCCTGAACCAAACAAAATTTTAGTTTTTCTCTTCTCATTTCGTAAATACTCCAGTATCTATGACCAATAGAATATTGAGTTTTCTTTTTTCCCAATATCTTTTGAAATATTGAAACACATTTTCATCTGTTAAATGACAAAGAAAGCTTGATCCAAGGATACTTTTTCACTCTAATCTGAAAGTCCTTCCACAGTTCAAGATAACCAGAATATATATATATATATATATATATATATATATATATATATAATATAAAAAATATATAATATATATATATATATATATTTTTTTTTTTTTTTTAATGTGACTAAATGCAATTTCAAGTTCCCTGAAGGCAAGAATATCATGTAGGACAAGAGGATAGTTTCAATCCCTGGGTTTAAATCTCCCCATCCCCACTCCTTTCTGAGCCTTAAGCCATTTAAGTATTAAATTGCCAGCAAGAGAGATGTTGACAGACAGGGCAGTGAAGCACAGGGAAATCTAGGCCTGTGACACACAGTAGAGAGAGAAGAAAGTGATTTTAGAAGGAGGGAGTGGTCAACCATGTTGAAAACTGCTGTGAAAAGAAGTTTCCACTGCGTCTGCCAACATGGAGGACGCTACCAAGACACAAAGCAAGACGTTTTAACTGTTCTTTGTCCATCGTTTTAAGACATGGGGTGTCTCCAAAAAAGAAAATGGTATCTCTGATCACTGTGTTCTTTTAAAGGGTTTCTTTCCTAAGGTCTCATTTCATGTTAAAAACAAAATCTGAGAACAAATTTTTACAACTTTGGTCCTTCCTTTCACTTTCAATAATTTCTAGGCTCTCTATGCCCATTTTAGGGAGAATTTTAGGGGATGGGAGTAAACTAAACCTAGCTATATTGGGGCAGACTCAGAAACATTTCCTCCTCATTGTAAGTGCATCTGATAACAACATTTTCCATACTGATAACACAATGAGTCTTTCAAATGCAGTCATTTCATCATTAGCCTAAATTTAGGCAAACACAATTTCTGAATACTCAGACAAAAACAAATGCCACAATAAGCCTTCTAGCACAAAGGTCTAAAAATACTATATTCTTCTCCCACTCCACACACAAAGAAAAAGATCTTGGGCATCAGAAGTTGGGTTGACCACAGCTCCATGGAACCCAGAGACAAGGCTCTCCTCACGTGTGAACTGACTTGCCAGGGTGTGGTCTAATTTGCTTCCAAGTTAGAAATACATTTCATCAAAACTAATAGTAATTATGATGTCCCCGGCCTCCACCAAAGGACTTAGAGATGTGTAGCATGGAGATGGCCTCGTATTCTTTGAGCTGTAAAGAGGTTGGCATGGTTATGCAGCTCACACGTAAGGATGTTCCTGGGTCCGTCCCCTATAAGAAAGCAAACCTCTGACTCCAGCTCCCTCTGCTCTGTCCGCAGCTCAGCTTCCCTTGTCAGCACAGCCTCTCTCGCGGAGTCTACACCCACTGGCTCCACTTCCTGCCCTCTTATTCACTCTTCTGTCCACTTCCACCTGAACTCCTTGTCCACCACTCATGAAGGTCAAGGTCACCAGCATCTTCCCTGTGGTACTTCTCTCCCTATTCCACACTCCTTAGCAGCATCCAGCATCAGCCACCCATACCTTCTTGCTCCCTGCTGGCTCCCCTCAACCTCTTCTGTCACTTTCTCTCTCCGTGGTGATTTCTATGTATTCAGAATTGTAAGTGTTTTAGAGGCTGAATGTTCCAATCTCTCCAATGAGCTCCTGACTTGAAGACCCCAGAGTTCTTAATATTGAATATTTATTTGGGATCACAAACTTAACAGATGCAAAACTGGACTCTTCATTTTTTCCCCCTCCAAAGCCTATTCCTCCTAAAGTCTTTATCATCTAGTAAATCATCATTACCTACCCAACTATCTGCTCAACTCAAAAACCTAAAGTCATTCTGGATACTCTCATTTCTTTCTTTCCCACATCCAATCCCCCAACCTCCTTCCTAGAAGCCCTTCAGTAAGACTTCACATCACTGCCCATCACCTGGGACCTGCTGGTACATGCAGCCTTGTCCCCATTAAGTGGAAGCTCCCTGAGTGCAGAGATTGTAACCTCTTTGGCCATAGGGCAGCCATCCTGCCTGGCTTAGTAAACACTGGCTCAGGGAACAGAAGCAGGAACAGTGATGCTGGGGTGAGATCGCAGGTCTCCTGGCTCCTGGCCCAGGCGCTTCCCACCTCTCGAGGTGCCTCTCCTAAACAATGGATGAGTCAGCTTGGGAGGCTGCAGTAGCGTGCAAGCTTGGGACCTTTGCTGTGGGTAGGGCGCAACGCTCCACGCCCTACTTTCTATTGTGCTGCACAAGAGCACCAGTCAGCCTCCTGCCCTAGGGTCTGGCTGGGTTGGTACATTTCCAGTATAGCTTCTGCCTCACAGTGGCCCACACTTGTAGTCAGGAGGATGGGCGGGGGGTTATTTAAAAGCAAACTACAACAGCAAAACCATCCAGGGCAGGCTTCCATCTGCACATGGCAACATCTAAGATGGGGTGAGGAGAAGAGGCAGCTCCTGAATGACTTGCCCCCTCCACCCTTTGACAGCCGAGATTCCAAACACTTGACTCTAATCAAGAGGGGCCAGATGAATGTTTCTGTTGCCATAGCAACCCAGTGCTCCTGGGGCCTAGGCACCAGGTTTCATATAAGCATTTAGTTAAGGAAAGGGGTAAAGCAGAGAGGGACAAGCATGGGAAAATGGCAAGAAGTAATCGTGCAGGTCCCACAAGCCACAGTCCACAAACAAACTCAGGAGCTGGCAGTGGAATCCTCCTCTTGCACCCAGAGCAGCAGCAGCTTCCTGCCAGGCCACATCAGGAACAAAAGGCCCCATTGACACACACATCTATGACTACTGAACACTTAGGAATCGATATTTTCCTAAAGATTTTCCTCCCTTTGGCTTTAAAGGATCACTATCTGCCAGACTGCCAAATCCCAACCTTCTCCATGTCCACAGCCACACCACATGAAGTGACTATTAGAACTTCAAGAGAAGAATTTGGTCCTGGAAATGGCCTCATGCTAGTTTTCTCCTAAATAGAGTCACCGGGAAAATGTCAAAAGGCAAATTGAAACCCACGCCCTGAAAGACTTAGAACAATCATATCCCTGGGAGGATGAGTAACCAGACCAATTTAATTTAAAAAGGAAACACAGCAGATTTGATCAGATGGCCTGGATGTGCACAGGAGGAAAGAAGAGGGACGGAGGGAGAAGGAGGCAACAGCAGCACAGACGTCTTTACCTCAGCACCTGCATCTCCTCCGGGGAGTCCCGCAGCTCGTCCTGGAGGCGACGCCAGCGCACACAGGCCCTCAGCTCTTGCTGCTCCTGGGCCTCACGGGGGGTCAGCTACTTGGGCCACAGACATACAAACACACAAAACACAGTCATTGCTGTTCTCATGGAACGGCTGGGTTTGTTTCAATGAGGGATGACATGGCCTGCCCCCTGCTCTCATCTGTGCCCCACCAGAAAATCAAAGGCCTGAAGGAGGAGCCTCTTAGTTCCTCAAACAAAGAACCAAGCCAGGAGCTGGGACAGGGTGTTGGGAGGGGTCCCCTGTCCTAGAACCTCCTGGCCTGCAGAGAGTGGGCTTCCCCAGGGGCCATTTCTACTCTGATTCCATCCAGTCCTTTCCTGCTTTGCCTTTCTGCACAGGGTGAGGAAGGCCCCTCCATTTACCTCCTGATTTCCCCAGCCCTCAATTTTGTTAAGGACTGTTTACAGAGAAGCCTGCTAATGCAACCCAGATGACTCTGTTTGCATATAATCAGAAAAAGTGTCCTGCCTGGACTCCCTGTGGGGGAGGGGAAGCCGCCACACTCTGCCCTGCTGAGTCGGACTCAGCTGCTGTCATACAGATGTGCTCACTACCGTCTTCATAAAGGAGGGTGGCAGAACACCCACAGTGGGGGGGGGGAGGTGGAAATCAGAGGTCCCTAATTCACTCAGCATATATTTACTGAGTCTGTACCAGGCCCTGAGGACAGAGCCCCTGTCATAAGGAATCTGGAGGAGAGGGAGATAGGTAAGAATCTTAACACCAGGCTGCAGGTGATGGTAGAGGTGAGGGAAGAATCCAGATGCCCCTTGCCCTCCAGGGCTTTCCTGAGGAGGTGGTGCCTGAGCTGGCCCTCAGGGAAAGTAGGAGTCAGCCAGGGAGGGACAATTTCGGGAAAGGGTGAGGGCACGTGCAAGGTACATGGGGTTGGGGAGAGTGTTATGTGCTTAGAGAATGGCAAGGCATGTGGTCCAGCCAGGAACAGACTGCCAGCTGGAAGGGAGGGCCATACTGGGAAGCTGGCAGAGGCCAGGAGGTCAACAGACATGGTGTGCCCATTGTCAGGAACGAAACTGTGTCCCTCCAAAATTTGCATGTTGAAGACTTAACCTCAATGTGACACTATTTAATGACAGGGCCTTTAAGGAGGTAATTAAATGAGGTCATAGGAGCGGGGCCTTAATCACATGAACTGGTTTTCTTTTTTTTTTTATTATTATTAAATCTTAGCTGTGTACATTAATGTGATCATGGGGCACCATACACTGGTTTTATAGACCTTTTAACATATTTTCATCACACTGGTTAACATAGCCTTCCTGGCATTTTCTTAGTTATTGTGTTAAGACATTTATTATTCTATATTTACTAAGTTTCACATGTACCCTTGTAAGATGCACCGCAGATGTAATCCCACCAATCACCCTCCCTCCACCCCTCTTCCCCCCTCCTCTCTCTCCCCCTTCCCCATATTCTTAGGTTATAACTGGGTTATAGCTTTCATATGAAAGCCATAAATTAAGAAAGAGACAACAGAGCTCCCTCTCAGCACGAGCAAAGGACAGGCCATGTGAGAGGACAGTGAAAGGGCAGCCTGCAGCCGTCTGAGGGCAGGGAAGTGAGACCTCACCAGAAACCAATCCTAATGGCACCTTGATCTTGAACTTCTAGCATCCGTAACTGTGAGAAATGAATGTTGTTGAAACCAGCTGGTGTGTGGTATTTTATTATGGAAGTCCGAGTAGACTAACATGTCTGTGAAGGAGTTCAGACTTTATCCAGGTTGATGACGAGTCATGTGAGTCAATCTTGCAACTAACTGGATTCACCTATCCCTGTGGAACGTCACTCTGAGTGGACGGTCAGTTCCCACCTCCTTGTCCAGTGATGTCACACTCCCCGTTGCTGTGCTCTCCAGTGCTCAGTGCTGCAGAGTGACCCCAGTGACCACCACCATCAACGTGTCCTCACAGCCTCTTCACAGGTGGAGCCTGCTGCTGACCAGGAGTGTCCCATGAGGTGGCAAACCCACCCCACCCCAGGTGCTCCCCTACTGCTTGGAAGGTATAAGGTGGTGCTCACCAGGGACCGGCACCCACTCAGTCTCCCTCTTACAGGGAGAGGTCAGAGTGGGAAATGTGCTCTGCAAATGTTTCCACACTTTGGGCTGGAATCTAGAATGGCCACTTTGCTTCAGGAATGTTCATATTTCCACATCATGAAAAGTCCTGCATGAAGCTTAAAGGATGACGAGATGGGCTGACTACTTGACTCCTGCTTTCCCTCCAGGCCCCCAGCAGAAGTCACTGCCTCCACAAAAACTTTCTGGATCCACTCAGACCTGGACTTTCCCACATTTGAACTCCCACAGTATTTGGTATTTACCTCTCTTTTCTAGCTTATTTTCTCCTTCTTTCCACTGAGTGCTTTTTCTTATCTTCATGATCAGGGAGGGTTGTGTCTTACTCATCCTTTTATCCCTACAGATCTAGCACAGACGGATAGGAAACATATGTGGCTATGAAATGCACCTGGCTTTTGACAGGGGATGTGGACATATTTAAGGCAAGAAGTATAGGCAGGGGGAAGGGTGAGGGAGGAGCACTCTTGGGATGCAGGAGATAAAAGATATCATCATCAGATACCTGAAACCCACTAGCAATGGGCCAATATAGCTCAAATCTGATCACGTCAGAAGGGATGTACCCGCAGAAGACATTATGTTAGAGGCACATTTATATTAAACCCTAGCTGAATGCCTACTATGTACCAGGTAGCAGGAACTACAATAAGGAAGCAAACAATTCAGGCTCTGTGCTAAGCTCATTCACGAGCTGTCTCATTCACCCTGCGAGGTGAAGGGTTCCTATATGCAATCTATAACCTACCCATCTTCACAAAGCAGGTGAACAGCAGAGCTGGGATTCAAAGTTGGTTTGACTCAGAGTCCAGTCTTTTCTCTGTATCTGTGTGTGGCCTCTCTTCACAGGACTTTGTGAAGCTGGAGACAAGGACACTGCCAGCTTTGCAGTCAAGGTGTGAAGTGGACAGCAGGATGAGTAAGACCCAGCTCCACTCTAACAAGGTAATAGTCTAATTGTGAGAATAAGAAAATCACATGGTAGAGGGAAAAAGGAAAAAAAAAAAAGAAAAAGAAAAAAGAGAGAGAGTAAAAATAGAGGTAAGCATCAAATATTGTGGGGGGTTCAGAGTTTACAGGAGAGTAGCATTGAATTGTGAGTGGAGTGAACTGTCTGGGCTACCCAGAGATGGTGACTCAGCTGGTTAGTGAAAAATAAATAGGATTTCAACAGACAGAGGACTTTGGACAAAATCATACAGGTATGTACACACTTGGGAATTTTGGAAAATGCCAAATAGTTCAGGGTGTAAGGGGCGGGGATGGTAGGGAAAAGAAGTGACCTAAATATCAGAACTTCAAGTAAACAGGAAGCAGCTTAGTTGTTCACTATCCTCATTAGAACTGGTGCCCAATTCTTTAAAGCAGGGGTTGCAAACTGGGAGTGTGTTGACCAGGTCTGGCTTCTGGGTATGTTAGGTTTGAATAATAATTTTTAAATTAGGAAACTTCACATAAAAATCGAGACTTATGGATTCCTGTAGAAAACTATAAGCCCGGCTGTATTGAGCCCCCCTCCCTTCAACATGAGGCAATTGTCAGTTTGCCTTAGTCCTCACCATTCCCTAATCTGTAACACCAACTGCTCTACTCTTCATTCACTATTTGTGAGCAGACATCGGAGAGTAGACTACTGATTTAAATACTGATTTCCTTGTTCGTTTGTCTACTTTCTGTCCTGTCTCTAGATTGTGAACCCCACTGGGAGCACAGGCTTCTATCTCTTGTTTACACAACTATCTCCCCAGCAGGAACAGTGCCTTATGAGCTAGTAGCACTCAGTACCTTGCTGTTGAATGAATGAATGAATGAATGACTATGCACAGAATTTGGCTTCCACATATTGAAATGCTTAGGGTCACTTTAAGCTCACCTGTTGTGCTTCAGCCCAGAATACATCTTCCAAGTGAGTGGCAAACCCTTCACTCAGCCACTCCTCCGTCCAATCGCGGGCCCCGATGGCGAGGCCAAACCAGGCGTGGGCAATTTCATGGCAGAGACGGGTCCCACAGAGATGGCTCGTTCCTGTCAAGGTGCTCTGAGAGAGGAAGATGATGTGTGGGCTGCGGGTAATGGGAGAGAAAACACATGGAGTCTTGTTAGAGCCTGTCCCCGTGGCCACCCCATGGGGCAGCCTTCTCAGCCTGGCAAGCCTGTGATTATCATGTGCATGCTAGATCATGACCGATAGGCTTGCGGCTGAGATGCTTTTAGACATAAATAAAGTGGCAGTTTACATTTCTGGCAGGAGTTCAGGGTGCTGTTTCTGCCAAGCAGTTGTCTCCGTCATCAAACGGCTATTACCTGTAATAAGTAACCTGCACCAAAGTTTTACACTGAAAAAATTACAAGGCAATGGAAGCACTTACTCTGAAATCTGGACTATAAAACAAGAGCAGGTGTGAGAAGGCGAAGCCCAGGCTCTCAGGAGAGTGATCAAAGAAGAGGCTTACAAACAAATTGAGAAGTCATGCAGAAGGACAGAAAAAGCCAACAAGAATGGGACCAAAATTTTCCATTTCACACCAGGGCTGGTTATGGAGTTAACAAACTAACAGGTGCTGTGGATGGGTGAGGTTTTCAAGAGACTCAGCTAAAGGCCGGGTCTGTGTAAGGCAAAGATTTTCAGCGGTATCTATAGGTGCTTAGGGATTCACACGACATAACAAATTTATCCTGAGAGAGAGAGTTAACCACCGGGTGTGCAAATGGCCCAAGGCCTGACAGCAGACAGGGAGATTTATCTATTCTCATTTTCCATACCTTGTTTTAAAACCCAAAATACCACAACTGGGTAAATGGGAGGAAATGGGAGGCAGGGAGCTGAAGAAAGAAGAGGCCAGGAGAGTAACTTCTATATATCCACCTTCAGCATTGATCGTTTTTTCCAGGACTTGTTTACAGTCTTTCAGAAGGACTTGCTCTTTAAAAATCCCTCTTCCCTCCATCAATTCAACAAAAACAGTTGTGAAACCTTCCAAATTAAGAAACTGTACACACCGGTTCCCTTTTCAAAAGCCATTTGTTTGCCATCATGTTGGCTATGCACAAGCCCAGACTCCTTGCAGATTTTTCTTCCGCCCCCACAGCTACCATTAGCGAAAACCCCACCTATATTTCCCTTGCACAACATTATCCATTCAGCTCAGAGAGCTCAACTGCAATCGAGGGAGTCATGTCTGCCAAAATAGACAGCTTTCATGTGAAATAATAACAGGGCAGGCACGCAAACAAAAAGGCATCTGCCACCTACTCTGAAGAGTCCACCAGAAACCCCCAAATGTAAAAGTGGAGTCAAGGGCATTTAGGACAAAGGGATACAATGCGACAGGCCCCAAAACAAGTACAGAACACTAACAACAACAACAAAAAATAATATTAATAACAGGGAAGAAAGGAAGGAAGGAAGACGTGCGAGGCACAGGAGCTAAACGGGGGAGTCACCCGGTTGTGAAGACAAACTGCAGGACCTGGCATTTTCAAGTAAGTGATCTCTGGCTCTGACATGTGCAGTGCTACAAAGAAAAAGCCACAGAAATGTACCGAGTAAATAACATTCCAGACATACTGCTGGCAGCAGCACCCTTTTGGCTAAAACAAAACAGAAGTAACTTCAGGCCTTATAAACAGTCTCAAAGGCAAGGCTGCATGGGAAGGGTCCCCCAGCCAAAGCGACAGACGTGTGCGCGTCCCTACAGAGGCTGCATGGTTGACTGTCTGCTCCAGCCAGGAAGTTGCTACAAACCGATGACTGTGAAATCGCAGCAAGACTGTTCATGGGGGGAAAGGCCTCCACTACTGCGTAGTTTTGTCCCGGGAGGAAGCCTAGCCAAGGCCCATTTATGCAAATAGAAAAGTCTGTGAGGGCCTGAAGGAATGCACAAAAGCAGCCGTGTGGGGGGTGGCATTTCATGTTTTTGCCCTTTCATTTTTTCCCCTTGAACAGTCCTTGTTGTCTCCACCAGACTTCCTTCCCCGCCCTTCAGCAGTCTGGAGACACCACCCCAGCCGCAGCGCATCTTGGTCAGGCTCAGTACAGACCCCGGTGTGGCTGGAATTCATCCCAAATTCCTATCTCCCATCCTCAGTCCTTATCCCTCAGTCAGGGATAAATATATTTCCTACTGTCCTTTGAGGGAGACTCAAACTTAAACATCCCCCCCCCCATTCCCCCGACCTACCCCCCCACCCGCCAATTGGAAGGAAGGGCGTTTAACTTGATATAAATTACCATATCATCAGTGGAAAACATGACCTTCTCCCTGAAAAGTGATTTTCTGTTTGGGAACCTGGCTTTAAATTCTCCAGTGGCCTGTGCTGTCCTCTAAAGTAGAATTTTACTTATTGGATAGGATGCTCTGGGGCTATTTCCCTATGGGGGAAATGGTTTCTTTTTTAAAACTACTTAATAAGTTAAAAACATGGAGTGAGATTTTAACAACCTTTCTCAAGGGCTGTTAACAAAATTCTGACATAAAAGGACTAAGAGAATATTCTTTCAAGGAGAATTTCCTTCTCTCTTTTGACCCTAAATGTCAGAATTTCTCATGTTAAGTAGACTTTACCTCTTCTCTTTTTTTGATCAACTGCTTTCTACAACAGGCAGTGGAGAAAAGTCGATTTCTGTTCTTAAGCTCACTTCAAGGAGCAATATTAAATATCTCTTTACCAACAGATAATCTATCGCATGTACACCTTCAAAAACAGAATGAACTTTTAGAATTTTCTACTCCTACTTTAACCTTGATTCCTAAGCTCATCCCCCATCCCCTTGTGTCTTCTCAGAATCTTATTCTCAGCCCCAATCAGCCAGCCCGTGATCAGTCTTCCCTCTGACAAGGCTCACTGGGGAACATTTTTTTTTCGCCCCCTGAAAGGGTCTGTGTCAACGGTCTCTACAAAAGCCAGACTGTCAATTCATCATCGTTATAGGGGAAGGGATATAATCACTTCAATGACATCTTCATCCTAAAAACATTCTTTCTTCCTTTTTTTAAATTGCAATTTATCATTGTTCTCTAATAAGAGATGGGCAGGAAAGTGATACTTTAAATTTCAAAAAGCACAAGACCTTTTGCTAGTATTCTCCACCACAAACTCTCTTTTCTAAGTGGTGGAGGACATGGGCAGGCAGGAGGTGGTGCGGAGCCACAGCGGGCCACCCATTGTCATTCCCTCCCAGGAGACCATCGGTGGGGCTGCCTCCACTGCAGAGGACAGGCAGACTGTATGTCTGCTGCTTTGCCCCTGGAGATTAAAAATATCATGTCTGGTCTTAAAACAGTTTCTCAGGACTGTTCCTGAATGCTACCTACCCACTCAGATTAGAATGCTATGTTCGTTAATTTAAAACATGCTCCTAGCAGGGGAGGAAGGAGCGCCTTATTACTCCCAGGAGCTACTCCGATCCTTCGGGAGGAATTCAATTTGGAGCGGAAATAGAGAATTTCATCAGATCTTAAGTAGGAGCTGGTGTTTGATTTATTCCTGCTTTTTCCAGGGAGAGCTGACCAGCGCGGCCCATCTTGCTGCTCAGGGGGCAAAAGAGCACTTAGCACTCCAGCTACTACATAGATGCTGCTGCCACAGCTGGTGAGGGCAGCTGCATGCAGGAGATGACAGGAAATAGCTTTTGGTTAAGGACAAGAAGAGCCCTCAGGCCACCCCTCCCATTATGGTAGGGCAGATTCCAATTCCTCTCATAGGGAGTCAATTTATTTTACATATAGATCCCTGGGAGGCCTCATATACACCTACATTTATCAGGCTTTAACTTCGTGTGGGGTCAACATTTTTCACAATTTCAACAACATGTGAGCCCAATATCCTATGACATAAAAGAAAGAGGGAAGCCAGGCTCCTTTTTCTCTAAGGTCAAATGGGATAGTCCTAAGGGTCTTAGAATCACTTGAAGGCAACTTTTGCTTATGTGACTTAAATTACTTTTTAATTTAAATGGGACAACTGAAATGTAGACTCATAGTAGCCTGGGAGCAATCGGAAAGGGAGGGCAAATCCACCTTCCTTATTTCTCCCTGAGGGCCATAACCTGTTTCTTTTTCCTTCAAGAAGTGCAAAGTGGGCTCAGAGCTTCTAGTTCAGTGGCTAGGGTGCCAGCACCACATGCAACAGAGCTGGTGGGTTGGAGCCCAGCCTGGGCCTGCCAAACAACTACAACTACAATGACAACTACAACTGAAAAATAGCCAGGTGTTGTGGCGGGTGCCTGTAGTCCCAGATACTCAGAAAGCTGAGGTAACAGAATCACTTAAGCCAAGGAGTTTGAGGTTGCTGTGAGCTGTGACGCCACTGTACTTTACTGAGGGTAACAAAGTGAGAGACTCTGTCTCAAAAAAAAAAAAAAAAAAAAAGAAGAAGTGCAAAGTGATGTATTCATACCTTGCCTATGCATTTAAAATTGAATGCTCAGGGCGTGGCCTGGTGCCCTGACTCCAAAAGAGCCTGCCAACAGAGGCTTGTCAGTCAGTGGACTGAGACTAACAGGTGGGGGCGTGGTTCCCTGACTCCAATTGGTCTGGCAAGCAGAGGCTAGTTAGGTGCAGACTGAGACTGGTGGGCGCGGGCATGGCCCCTGGCTCCAACTGGGCCTGTGAGCAGAGAAGCGGTCAACAGTGTGCACTGAGTCTGGAGGGCAGGGGCCTGGATCCCTGGCTCTAATTGTGCTGTTGGAGACCCTTAAATCCCTCTCTGTTGAGCAGGGTTTGCATTGCCTGAGACAATTTAATTGGAACCCGTGTCTAGGGCTGTCCACTCAGGGACATTCTGAGGTTGTCCTTTGAAGTTTTATAGCAGAAAAGAACGGGTAGGGAATGGGCACCACAGCTATTTGTATCTCTTTATAGTCGAGATTTAAACCTAATATTGTGGTTTCTTAAGTTAGAGTAGAGGTTGGCTGATATCAAAACAGAGCTAGCTTACACTATCTCACCAAGTAGGTCCTCAGAGTCTCCAGCCAAAACTCTGAAAGGGGCCTTTGTAAGGTTGTAGGAGATAAGCCACAATTACAAAGCCTTGCGCTTTGGTAAGGCGCTATCTCTACTATCTGGGAACCCCAATTCAATCTCACCGTACCAGTTCTAATAACCAAATGGTGTAAAATAAACATGGTGTGGACCCAATAGAAGAGCTCTGGTGACATGAATAACCAGAGTAGATCAATCTCCCCAAGAAATGACAAAGGAGATACAACTGAAGATGCCATGCATAGACAAATGGCAGCAATGTCAGAAATCAAATTCAGAATATGGATGGTAAATAAAATAAATAGAATGGAAGAAAAGATAGAATTTGGATTCCAATAAGTAGCTGTAAAGTTGTTTCACGAAATTAATCAATTCAAAACCCAAGTCACCAAAGATATGGACATATTGAGAAAAGAGCAGAGCTCAAGGAAACGAAAAAGTTAGTTGACGAGCTCCAAAATACAGTAGAATCCCTCAGTAATAGAGTTGACCAGGCAGAAGAAAGGATCTCTGAAACTGAAGACCAAGCTTTTGAAAGTTCCCAAACACTCAAAGAGGCAGACAAATGGAGAGCAAAAAGTAATTATTCCCTGAGAGAGCTGTGGGATCACTCTAAAAGATCAAACATTCGTCTTACAGGAATTTCTGAAGAAGAAGATGATCCTAAAGGTACAGATGTTCTACTCCAAGAGATTTTGGAGGAGAATTTCCCAAGCATTGCAAGAGATACAGAACTTCAGATAGCAGATAGTTTCAGAACCCCAACAAGACTCAATCCAAATAAAGCATCACTTAGACACATTGTGATTAACTTTGCCAAAGTTAAGATGAAGGAGAAAATTCTGCAAGAAGCCAGATGTAAGAAAAGCATCACCTGCAAAAGGAGAAGTATCAGAATGACTGGAGATCTCTCAGCCAAAACGTTTCAAGCCAGAAGAAGGTGGTCATCGACCTTTAATCTCCTGAAACAAAACAACTTCCAGCCCAGGATCCTGTATCCAGCTAAACTGAGTTTCATTTGTGATGGAGAAATCAAATACTGTAATGACACAGACATGTTGAAGAAATTTGCCATAACTAAACCAGCTCTCCAGGATATTCTTAGACCCATCCTCCACAATAACCAGTGCAATGCTCTACCTCCAAAGTAAACGTACCCAGAAATTTTTGAACAAAATCCAACTTCCACAGTGGTGAAAGGATTAAAAATGTCCACTGGAGGGAGTAGGGCGCTGGTCTCATATACTGGGGGTGGTGGGTTCAAGCCCTTTCCAGGCCAAAACTGCAAAAAAAACAAAACAAAACAAACAAACAAAAAAGTCCACTGGACATCTGAAAATCATGGCACCCGAAATACAACCAGGCTTATCAATTCTCTCAATGAATGTGAATCATTTAAATCAGGGGTCCTCAAACTGCAGCCCACAGGCCACATGAGGCGGTGTGATTGTATTTGTTCCTGTTTTGTTTTTTTACTTCAAAATGAGATATGTGCAGTGTGCATAGGAATTTGTTGATAGTTTTTTTTTTTTTTTAACTATAGTCTGGCCCTCCAATGGTCTGAGGGACAGTGAATTTGCCCTCTGTTTAAAAAGTTTGAGGACACTTGGTTTAAATTGTCCACTAAAGAGGCACAGGCTGGCTGACTGGATACATAAACTCAGACCGTACATATGCTGTATACAAGAATCTCACCTTACCTTAAAAGATGAAAGTAGACTCAGGGTGAAGGGATGGACTTGTATAATACAGGCATATAAAAACCAGAAAATAGCAGGGGTTGCAATTTTAGTAGCAGATACAATTGGCTTTAAACCAAGATAAAGAAAAATAAGGAAGGTCACTACATATTTGTCAAGGAAAATACCCAGCCTGAAAATATTTTGATAACTAACATTTATGCACCCTACCAGAATGCTTCTCAATTCATAAAGCAGACCCTAATGGATATGAACAACTTGATATCTTCCTGCACTACAATACTTGGAGATTTTAACAACCCTTTGACAATTTTGGATAGATCCTCCAAGAAGAAACTAAACAAATGAATATTAGACTTAAACCTGACCCTTGAACAAATGGACTTTACAGACCTCTACAGAACATTTCAACCTAATAAAACTGAATAATACATTCTTCTCATCAGCTCATGGACCATCCTCCACAATAACCAGTGCAATGCTCTACCTCCAAAGTAAACGTACCCAGAAATTTTTGAACAAAAATATCCTAGGACACAGGTCTAACCTCAGCAAATTTAAAAGTATAGAAATTATTCCTTGTATCTTCTCAGACCACCATAGAATAAAAGTTGAACTCAACAGCAACAGGAATCTTCATAATCAAACATAGTCATGGAAACTAAATAATCTTAGGCTGAATGATAGCTGGGTCAAAAATGAGATTAAGAAAGAAATCACAGGGGAGAGGAGGGGGGAGAATAGGTGGAGGGAGGGTAATTGGTGGGACCACACCTACAGTGCATCTTATAAGGGTACATGTGAAATTTACTAGTTGTTGAATATAGTGTAGAATATAAATGTCTTAACAAAATAACTAAGAAAATGCAGTGAAGGCTATGTTAAACAGTTAGATAAAAATATTTCAAATTGTATATAAAACCATCACATTGTACCCCATGATTGCATTAATGTACACAGCTATGATTTAATAAAATAAATAAATAAATCCCATATCCTTAAAAAAAAAAAAAAAGAAGGAAATCACCACATTTTTGGAACAAAATGATAACAAAGTCACAAATTATCAAAACCTGTGGGATACTTAGTCCTAAGAAGGAAATTTATAGCATTGGAAGCCTTCATCAAGAAAACAGAGAGGAAGCCAACAACTTAATGGATCATCTCAAGCAACTAGAAAAGGAAGAACATTCCAACCCCAATCCAGCAGAAGAAAAGAAATATTAGGAAAGAATTAAATGAATTTGAAAATAAAAGAATCATTCAGAAGATCAATGAAACAAAAAGTTGGGTTTTTTAAAAGATTAACAAAATTCATAAACCTTTGGCCAACCTAACCAGAAATAGAAAAGTAAAATCTCTAATATCATCTATCAGAAATGATATTGGAGAAATAACAACAGACACTTCAGAAATTCAAAAAATCCTTATGATTATGTTAAAATATTTATTCCCAGAAATATGAAAATCCAAAGGAAATGGATCAATACCTGGAAGTACACCACCTTTCTAGACTCAACCAGAAAGAATTAGAAACCTCGAATAGACCTACTGAAATAGCATCAACAATACAAAATCTCCCAAAAAAGACAAATCCAGGACCAGATGGCTTCACATTCAAATTCTATCAAACCTTTCTAGAGGAACTAGTACCTATATTATACAACCTTTTCCACAGCATAGAAAAAGAAGAAATACTTCTCAACACATTCTATGAAGCAAATATCACCCTGATACCCAAACCAGGAAAGGATCCAACAAAGAAAGAAAATTATAGGCCAATATCATTAATGAATATTGAAGCAAAAATATTCAATAAGATCTTAGCAAACAGAATTCAACAACACATCAAAAAAATTATGTATCCTGATCAAGTTGGTTTTATTCCAGGGTTACAGTGTTGGTTCAACATACGCACATCTATAAATACAATACATCACATCAATAACATAAAAAACAAAGACCATATGATTCTCTCAATTGACACAGAAAAAGCCTTTGATAATATCCAGCATCCTTTCATGATCAGAACACTTATGAAAATAGGCATAGGAGGGACATTTCTTAAACTGACAGAGGTCATCTACAGCAAACCCACAGCCAATATCATATTGAATGGTGTAAAATTGAAAACATTTCCACTCAGATCAGGAATGAGGCAAGAATGACCACTGTCTCCACTGCTATTCAACATAGTAATGGAGTCTTAGCCATCGCAATCAGGCAAGAGAAGGTGATCAAGGATATCCAAATAGGGTCAGAGGAGATCAAACTCTCACTCTTCGCTGATGATATGATCCTATACCTGGAAAATCCCAGGGACTCAACTTCAAAACTCTTAGAAGTGATCAAGGAATACAGGCAGCATCTCGGGATACACAATTAATATTTTAACCATTTGTTAAATAGACTCCCTATTTAACAAATGGTGCTGGGTGAACTGGCTGGCAACCTGTAGAAGACTGAAACTGGACCCCCACATTTCACCATTAACAAAAATTGATTCTCACTGGATAAAAGATTTAAACTTAAGACATGAAACTATAAAAATACATGAAATTCCCAGATATTTCATCTTCTTTGGTACTATTGTAAAAAGAAGAGAGTCCTTGACTATATTTTCAGCTTGACTATTATTGGCATATGTAAGAGTACTGAACCCAGCTACTTATCATCATCATTTGATCTTCGACAAGCCTATTAAAAATATTCAGTAGGGAAAAGACTCCCTATTTAACAAATGGTGCTGGGTGAACTGGCTGGCAACTTGTAGAAGACTGAAACTGGACTCCCACCTTTTACCATTAACAAAAATTGATTCTCACTGGATAAAAGATTTAAACTTAGGACATGAAACTATAAAAAATACTAGAAGAGACTTCAGTGAAAACACTTGAAGAAATTGGCCTGGGAGAATATTTTATGAGGAAGACCCCCTTCCCCAAGCAATTGAAGTAACACCAAAAATACATTACTGGGATCTGATCAAACTAAAAAGCTTTTGCACAGCCAAGAGCACAGAAAGTAAAGCAAACAGACAACCTTCAGAATGGGAGAAGATTTTTGCAGGTT
>CAUYPK010083072.1:0-13366 GCA_963574355.1 Loris lydekkerianus
GATCTTTTAGATCAGGCTCCTGAAAGAAAGGATGCAATTGGCCCTATTTCTAATAAGACAAATTGTGCAATTTTCTTTTTGAGAACTGATTTGGCTTTTGAATTATACATATCAGTAGGACATACTCCGACTTACCCAAAATTTCTCTTCTAACTGCTTTTTTTTTTTTTTTCTGATCAAACTCCCAAAAACTTTATTTTTTAACAGCTATTTAAACACAAGCGGAGGGGGGAGGTGTGCTCAGAGGTATGAGAGGGTGGGGAGTTCCAAGAGCAGGTGTGGTAATCCAATGGTCAGGATGTTCGTTTCGTCTAGGGCAATAATCTTCCAAGCACCTGACTTATAGCGATAAGTTTCCACGGTGAGCTTGCTCTTAAGTATTGGCTCCCGGCAGACCATGTCCTTATTCTTTTTTAAGACTTAATATTTATTAGACCATAATTTATTTTGCCAGTTTACAGGGACTTTAAAAATCAATTTATTAATTTTCTACTCTGTAAATAACAGATGAGGAACCTGAGGAATAGGTACGGAAGGACTGGAATAGGCTTCCTAATGTTTTGTCTCTTCCCTAAAGGAAGTAAGTATCTGCAATGCTGAAGACAAGAGGGAAGGATATGGGGAGAGGTAATAAACACAGGAAAGCACTCTCTGTTTTTTTTTTTTTTTTTACAAAGGACTAAGAAGAGATACCAGTTGGTTGAGCTGAATCTGAGTGGGACTAACTAGTGTTTGTCAAGGGACTGAAAGTATCTAACTCAGAAAGGGCTAACAAAGAAGGTGATTTTAAAACTCTGACTAAACAAGTTAGAAAACTTTCTGGAAGTGGAAAAGGCAATTGAAGCTTATGTTTTGGCATATCACAAGGATTTTTAGGTAGGATGCATTCTTAATCTCTTGAGGATTGTTGATGGGCATCAGAACGTGCAACATGACATTTCTCTGATTCTCTTTGGCTCTGTCAGGTTTACTTCTACTCCACTCAGAGTGAGCCAGCCTAAGCAGGGGAGAGCTCAGTCCTCATTTCTTTTTCTTTTTCTTTTTCTTTTTCTTTTTCTTTTTCTTTACAAAAGAAAGGTTCAATCTATGTATTAACCAACAGGGAAGATGAATTAATGAGCAGTGATGTTCAAATCTAGCTTTATTTAAAAATCACCTTTTGAATAGTAGTGATAATTAGACCCGATCTCAGAGGAACAAAAGATTCTCTCAAGTGGGAACTGGACATCTCTATTTTTACAGAAGGGCTTTCAGCTGATTCAGATGTGCTGCAGGTTTGGGCAATACTGCGCTATAAAAAAGGGCTTCTGAGTGCATGTCTGAAGATCTGGTGTTTACCTTCAGTTATGCTGTGGACAGTGTCTCTGATCTAGAGAGTTCCCCTTGCTGAGCCTCTGTTTCCTTCTCTGTAAAATGGGCAACACTGGGATGGGCAGTGCCTGTGTCTCAAAGGAGTAGGGCCCCATATACCGGAGGTGGTGGGTTCAAACCTGGCCCCAGCCAAAAACTGCAAAAAAAGAAAAGGGCAACACTGGGGAAAGATCCCTGTCCAAAGCAGAATCCCTAGCTAGGCCATTATGTTGTTCCTTCTCTAACTGCAGAACTAAATGCACTCCAGGAGGAGCTGAAGCCCTCTGGCCTAGTTGTGTTGGGCTTTCCCTGCAACCAATTTGGAAAGCAAGAACCAGGAGATAATGCAGAGATTCTTCCTGGACTCAAGTAAGTGCCTGCTTGAAACTCAATAGGAACCCCGCATCCACCTTCCCTGAGTTTCCAGAGGGCCTTCCAACTCAGAAACTCCCTAACAAGGTAGTGCATTAATAAGCTTGGAGCACCTGCAAGTCAATTTTCATGTTGGCTTTCTGACCAAAGTGTGGTGGTTTCCAGAGACTGTCTCTCAGTCCTTGGCAGACAACCGGATGGACTGTGCAGGAGAAAGAGGGCAGAAATAATGAGGGAACAGAGACAGGTTGTGGTATAGAGAGAAATAAAATGAACCAGGGAGCCCAAAGTAAAAAAGAAAATATCTGATTTCCCCACCAATCCCCTCTTTCTGCCCTCTCTCATGACCTCAAATCCTGGTATTCCATCATAACCTTCTCCCTCATATCCTGAAGCTTCCTGGGAACATTATGGCTTGTTGCAGGTATGTCCGTCCGGGAGGAGGTTTTGTACCTAATTTCCAGCTTTTTGAGAAAGGGGATGTGAATGGTGAAAGAGAACAAAAAGTCTTTACCTTCTTGAAGGTGAGTGAATTTCTGACATAAGTCTCCTCCTCTTCCCTAATATTGCTAGCATGGAGTTGGTGCAGCAGAAGCCAGGGCTTATAGTTGGAGGTGGACTGGGGTTTTTTTGGAGGAAATCTCCAGTTCAGCATGGGGTGTGCATCTCATTTGTTCTTATCTTTGGGGCTCTGGCTTCATGCGGTGAGAGAGTTATGTGGAATGACAGCTTTTGCTGCAATCACCCTCTTTTGCTCATTGACATTCATTCCTTTATTCAGTCAAGGTATATTTAATAAGTGTCTGCTCTCTGTATAGTTGCCTAAATTATAAGGATATAAAAATGAATAAGCCACAGTTTCTACTTTTGATGAACTCATCCTGGAGAGGAAGTTAGAAATCGATAAATATGATAAAATATAGTAAGTGCCTTTTATGAAACACTGATATTTAGACATAGAAAATGCCAGAACTCAAAGAACCCTAAAGATCACCAGAACGATTTGTTTCTATATTGGACTATGGACCAAGACTAGCCCACATTAAGAATTTTATATTATTAATTAATTAATTTTTTTCCCCAATTTTTGGTCAGGGCCAGGTTTGAACCCACCACCTCTGGTATATGAGGCTGGCACCCTACTCCTTGAGCCACAGGCACCACTCTTAATCAATTTATTTTTTGAGACAGAGTCTCAAGCTGTCACCCTGGGTAGAGTGCCATGGCGTCATCATAGCTCACAGCAACTTTAAACTCTTGGATTCAAGGGATCCTCTTGCCTTAGTTTTTTGTATTTTTAGTAGAGACAGGGTCTCACTCTTGCTTAGGCTGTTCTTGAACCTATGAGCCCAAGCAATCCACTCACCTCTGTCTCCTAGAGTGCTAGGATTACAGGTGTGAGCCCCTTCTCCCACCCTCACATTAAGATTTTTAAATTTCCTCAGAAAATTGAAGATAATGGAATAATGTAAAGAGGATTTTACAAACTTAACTCATGTAACCCATAAGGCTGCCTTTTATTCCAAGATTATGACCCACACCCAATTTATTTTTCCAATAGTCTTTTTAAATTCAGTGATGAAATGATGGTTATTTAAATTATTTTTATTTGACAAAATATTAGTAACTCAACACTGGCCCTAAAAAATAATTATTGAAATACTAATGGCCTGTGAAACCTTAAGACTTGGGAAAACAAATTCTAATCCAAGCCATTTACTTTGAAGAAATGGAAATGCATATCTTAAGCGGTAACATATCCTACCTGTGACAGCATAAGTTTGTGATGGAATCATGAGGAGGAACTGAAAGAAGGAGCAGACTCTAGCCATAACACTCACAACTTCTTGGTAGTTGGCATGGTGGTGACTTGAAGAATTTATGGGGTTTATTAGGAATAACAGAAAATTAAAACATGTAGATACAGGAGAAAGTAGATCACCTGTGGGTGAAAATAGCCTGGATCATTCAGGAGCAGAGATAATGTTATGTCCCTTTTCATCTCTCTTTCAGCACTCCTGTCCTCACCCCTCTGAGATTTTGAGCTCATTCAAATATATCTCTTGGGAACCCATAAAAGTTCATGACGTCCGCTGGAACTTTGAGAAATTCCTGGTGGGGCCCAATGGAGTCCCCGTCATGCGTTGGTCTCACTGGGCTACAGTTAGCACAGTCAAGTCAGACATCTTGGCATACTTGAAGCAATTTAAAACTAAATGAGAAGGCAGAGTTAGGGGCAAGAGCCATTTTGCTTCTCACCTAAAGACTTGTTCCAAAAAAAATCTATCTTCTTGCCACACTCTCTTTCTAAATGGCTACTTCTCCACTTAACTGAATCACCTCCAGAATGCCAAATTTCCCACCCTCCACCAAGTAGATTTGTATTTGGAAGGCTACTGCTGTTTCTGTTTGCAGGAGTATGTGGGTGAAGAATAAAAACATGGAAACCCTAAGTCTCCAGACCTCTGTTGCAAATCTAATCATCCACATCCATCAAAGGAAAATCATCCTTCCATGGGAAAGATTCAGTCTTCTATCTTAACCTGAAGAACAATGTCCCTAGATATCCCGATTGGGCAATAGTCACATAATCTAGGTTCTACTTAGATTACATGTTTTGCTGCATAGGACAAACTCTAGTCAGTTTCCAATTTTTTTCAGATCAGTCTTTGTTCATGACACCTCCCCTCACTTGCTATTTTCCTGTGGGAGCCCCAAGGTAGAGTGGGAGCAGGAACATTGTCTCACAAGAAGAGGGGGCATCTCCATGCTAGTGGGCCCAGAGCCTGTCTCTGTTTAGCTCAACAAAAGCTTTTCTTACTGTCAGATCTATAGTGCAATCAGATTTTGGCACCTGGGAGGGAATGCCCTTTATCTTTCAAAGGGTGGGATTTCTCCTCTCAACCCTGGGTTCCTCAGCTTCAGAACCAGCCCTTCTACTATGATCAATAAAATTTTTTCTGCAACATTTATGTGGTAGTTTTTTAATCTCATCTTTTGCTTGAACTTATTTTATTTCTCTCCTCCTTCTCATTCTATCACAGATGGTGTATTACCCAGATTACCTGAGACCCCTTCCCACAGAAAGATTTTTCCTCTTAGATGTTCAGAAGGTTGTGACTTGATGGCTCTCAGTTGTCAACTGTTTTCAAGAATCGCCTCAGGCCAAATTTGTCCCTTTTCTAACTAGTATCCAATTACTGGTCCATAAGGGATATAAAGGCCAAATACTAACTACTCAGCTTAGGACAATTTTGAAGGGCCGTCCCAGCTTCAGAGAGCCCCAAGGGGTAGATTGATGGTTATTCTTGCTTGCATAGGAACCCAATTTTTCCCTCTGACAAATCCTTCTTTTCTTCTCTGTTCCCCTCAACCCAGCAGATACTGATCCTCGGGTAATAAGCTAGTGAATTTTCTGATTGCAAATCTCTATTTTAGAGTCTGCTTTCCAGGGAACCCAACCTACAGTTGTTGATACTAAAAATGTTCTGAGAAACAAGATACTAACATATGATTTCTGAAGGCAAAGTATTCACCACCTAGTTGATAATGAGATGATGGCATGAGCAGCCACCGGCACATAGTAGCAGTGCTATTGTCAAAACTTTGGTGTGTACTTGGATATATACTAGACAGATGTGATGTATTAGGTGCTTGAGAAGCATGAGGCAAATGGTAATTATAAGGTAATAGAACTGGATAATCATTGCTACAGGAAATTGATGTTTTGGAGAGAGACAATGAAAGACTAAGAATCATATCATTAAACAAACAGTAGAAGTACACCTCTGTAGTAACCTCTACAGTAACAGTAGAAGTACACCTCTGTGGGATTGTATAAAGAACCTCTCACGTCCTACAACTCAAGGATACAAAAATCTAGGGTCCAGGCCCAAGACTTAACCATAAGAACAAAGTAAGAGCTTAGGATAAGTCACAGTTTATTATTTTTTGAAACCTTCTCATTGTCCCAAGCATTAGGTTCTCTCTGTTCCTGCTATAGCATGGAGACTCTAGAATCATTTGAAATTCTGAGGTATTCAAATTTATCTCTAAAGTAAGTTTCTGACTCTTAGATCTTTGTAGCAAGCTCAGAGCTCCTGCTCTGAAAGACTCAGAGCTTCCAGATCTCTAGAGTGAGTGGAGGTATGAATGAGTAGGAATGGCTCACATTCCTTACCTGATTTTGCAAACTAGCCTGCAGGGTCCTTTCTAGCTTCACTTCCCCAGTGCTGCCTGTCCTTTAGATAGGTATAATGGTTTTCCTTATCACCTATGACAGGGAGAGAGGGGTTTGGTATCCATATTGAGATAGCTTGTTGCTAGTTTGCCTAGTATTTTTTCAGAGAAACATAACATGTCATTCTTTTGGGTAGCATACTTCTTGTTATGGTAGTTGGAAGCTGAGTGTTAACAGCTTTTATTTTTCTCCAGATACTCCTGAGGACCTACCTGCTGAGCACCTATCAAAATTAAGACTAGATCAAACTTTCTTTGCTTTGAATTTTATACTAAGTAGGAACAGAAAAGAATATATGCATTTTATTTAGAAATATTGAGTTCAGGCTCATCACCCATAGCACAGTGGTTATAGCACCAGCCATATACCCCGAGGCTGGTGGGTTCGAACCCTGTCCAGGCCAGCTAAACAGCAATGACAACTGCAACAAGAAATAGACGGGTGTTGTGCCTGTAGTCCCACTACTTGGGAGGCTGAGGCAAGAGAATCATTCGCTTAAGCCCAAGAGTTTGAGATTGCTGTGAGCTGTGATGCCACAGCACTCTACCAAGGGTAACCTAGTGAGACTCTGTCTCAAAAAAAAAAAAAAAAAAGAAAGAAAGAAAGAAAGAAAGAAAGAAAGGAAAAGAAAGAAAAATATTGAGTTCAACAGAAGAAACTGTTGATACTGACAATAGAATAATGTCATAAATTATGAGCGAAAAGGACTTCCCATTTAGTTTTCTATATTTAGTCAAATTATCAATCAAAAATGAGTGTGTTATAAAGCTGTTTAGAGAGGCACCCTCTCAGAAAATGCTGGAGGTTGTTCTCCATCTAAATATTACAAGACTCAAAAAAATAAAAACAAGGGGATTCAAAACAGAAAGAAGGCAAAGTACACTCCAAGTTGGTGAAAGAAAGGCCTCAGAAGAACTATGTAGCATGCTTAGAGAACAGCCAGTCTAGACTGAAGCAGGAAGGCAAGGGCTTCAGAGAAAAGACCACTAAGAAAAATATTGAAATTGATAGGCTATTTGAGGTGTTTCACTATGTTGAGAGTTGCTTAAACTGCTGGAAAATTGATTCAGGATGAATTGGCTATAGGATCATAAAAAATAAAAAAAATCACAAGGAAGTTAATTTAATAACAGAAAACTACAATGTGTAAGAAAAGAAATATAATCATAGTACTATTAATAATATGACTCAGTTGGGAATAATTTTTTATAACTGAATATAAAATTTTTTATAACTCTGAATATAAAATGATGATGAAATTAAGTAATTATGGTGAGGGAAGGAAAATATACGTTGAGGTGTTAGGAAAACTGCAAGGGGCTTTTGGTTAGGTCTAGTTGCTCATCACACAAAGATCCAATTATTGAGGCAATGAAGGTTGCCAAGAAAGAAAGGAATTTTTTAATATTAAAAAATGTGTTGTTGGGAGAACAGAAGATGCTTTAAATTCATCTCTTTAACTAAAGGAGATCATGGGCTTTTAAAGGACAGGCCATGTGCTTGGGCCAGGTCACAGTGTAACTAAATAAGGGCTGCTTTGGTGGCAGGTTGTGGGGAATGGCGAGTCTTGGAGTCAGGAAGTCTGCCCAGGAGACTTCAGAATCTCAACCCTTTTGTTTTGTAGAAAATCTACTATTTCTGGGAAACATCTTAAAAGGTCTAGTAGTTAACAGAGAGGATTGTAAAAACATATAAGGGTCATTAAAATTTTGTTCATAGAGGCTTGGCACCTGTAGCTCAGGGGCTAGGGCACCAAACATATACACTGCAGCTGGCAGGTTCGATCCAGCTCTGGCCTGCAAAACAATAATGACAACTACAACCAAAAAATAGCTGGGTGTTGTGGTGGGCACCTGTATTTCCAGCTACTTGGGAAGCTGAGGCAAGAGAATTGCTTAAGCCCAAGAATTTGAGGTTACTGTCAGCTGTGACGCCACAGCATTCTACCGAGGGTGACATGGTCAGACTCTGTCACACACACACACACACACACACACAAAAATCGTTCATAGAGCAGTTATAGAGAGATGAACAATATAATAAAGGTATCTCCAAAGATCACCTCCCAGCACAACAGTGAGAAAGAACCCTGCAGACCTGTTCCCAAGTGAAAATGGTGAAAATTATTTTTTTTTAATTGACCATTTAAAGTCTCTGGAAAAGGTCCTAAAGTGTATATGTTAAGTGAAGAAATATCTATTCAAGAAAATCTACTAAAATTTGTCCGTATTTTTGAACCAGTGCCATGGTCTGAATGTGTTTCTCCAAATTCACTTGCTGAATTTTAATCACCAATATGATAGTATTAAGAGATCTTTGGGCGGTAATTATGTAGGGAGAGTTTTATTTAGAAATATTATTTAATGAAAGTTATAAGCCCTCAAGAATGGGATTAGTGACCTTATAAAAGAAGTAAGGGGAGCTTGTCACTCCTTTCACCTTTTCCACCATATGAGTATGCAGCTAGTGACACCATCTTTGAAGCAGACTGAACAAGTCCTCCCCAGACATTGAATCTGCTGGTGCCTTAATCTTCAACTTCCCAGCCACCAGAACTGTAAGAAATAAATTTCTATTGTTTATAAATTATTGGTTTAAGGTTTTTGGGGTTTTTTTGTAGTAGCCCAAACAGACTAACACAACCAGGATTGCTTCCTCCCTCCCCTCCCCCACTTCAGTTAGATGAAAACTCCACTCCAGACTGGTACAATGAAGAACATAAGCCTCCCTTACTCCCCTGCTCTCAGTCTGAGGGCCAATATCCTGGGAGAGGCATGGCATTGGTATTTTTTAATCCTGTGCACAGGTAGTGATTGCTGAAGTTCTAGTGATTGCAGCTGAAAAATGGTGGCTCCCCTTTTTACCCAATCTCTCTCATGGAATGGAGACTCTATCTTACGGCCACTGATAATAAATTGTCCCATCATCACCTTCAAAGCCTTAGCTCAGAGATTTTGCCTGGGGGAAACAGGAGGACATCAAATAGACAACTCCTAATCTCTTCCCAAAGGAACTGTTTTTTGTAAGACAGATGGTGATGTTCCAACCTAAAGATGATCTTAGAAACAGTGAAGGTTACAGGAAATTCATTGGAGATGTAGGCTAATCTAAAAGTCACCTGGTTTGCAGGGGAGAATCAAACAGTGACCTCAGAAACTCTGTCTTCAAGGAATCAGAATTTCATTGGATTGTTCTCCCCCAGGGTATTGTTAAAAACAATGGAATAGTCAACTACCAGGAAAATATAACAAGTATAAACATATCTATACCTAATGACAGAACACCAAAATACATGAAGGAAAAATAGACAATTCAACGATAATAGATGGAGATCTTTTTTTTTTTGAGATAGAGCCTCAAGCTGTCGCCTTGGGTAGAGTGCTGTGACATCACAGCTCACAGCAACCTCCAACTCCTGGGCTTAAGTGACTCTCCTGCCTCTGCCTCCCTAGTAGCTGGGACTACAGACACTCACCACAACACCTGGTTATTTTTTGGTTGCAGCCGTCATTGTTGTTTGGTGGGCCTGGGCTGGATTCAAACCCGCCAGCTCAGGTTTATGTGGCTGGTGCCTTAGCTGCTTGAGCCACAGTTGGAGATCTTAATACCTCACCTTCAATAATGGGTAGAACAAATATGCAGAAGACGAGAAAAGAAATAGAAGACTTGAACAACACTATAGACTAATTAGACTTAATAGACATCTGTAGAACGCTCTACCTAACAACACCAAATATGTTCATCGCAAGTGCACAGGATACATTCTCCAGGATAGACCATAGATGAACAAAACAGACATAAAATACATGGTGGTAAAACAAACCTTGATACATTTAAAAGGATTAAAATAATACGAAGTGTTTTTACCATCTATAATATATGAAGTTAGAAATTAATAACAGAAAGAAGTTGAGGGAACTCACAAATATGTGGAAATTAAACATCACATTTTCTTTTATTATTATTTTTTTTTGAGACAGAGTCTCAAGCTATCACCCTGAGTAGAGTGCCATGGCATTACAGCTCACAGCAACCTCCAATCCTTGGGCTTAAGCGATCCTCTTGCCTCAGCCTCCCAAGTAGCTGGGACAACAGGTGCCTGCCACAATGCCTGGCTATTTTTTGGTTGTAGTTGTCATTGTTGTTTGGCAGGCCCAGGCCGGATTCGAGACATTCTTTCTTTCTTTGTTTGTTTTGTTTTTTTAAGATAGAGTTGCATTATGTCGCCCTTGGTAGAGTGCTGTGGCGTCACAGCTCACAGCAACCTCAAACTCTTGGGCTTAAGTGATTCTCTTGCCTCAGCCTCCCAAGTAGCTGTGATTATAGGTGCCCACCACAATGCTCAACTATTTTTGGTTGCAGTTGTCATTGTTGTTTAGTTGGTCCGGGCCGGATTCGAACCCACCAGCATTGGTGTATTTGGCTGGTGCCATAACCACTGTGCTACAGGTGCCGAGACCCTGGGCTGGATTCAAATCCACCAGCCTTGGTGTATGTGGCTGGCGCCCCAGGCACTGAGCTACAGGCACTGAGCCTTAAACATCATATTTTAAATAATCAATAGGTCATCAAACTAAATGTTCATAAAAAGATGACTGGATAAAGAAAATGTGGTACTCAGCCATAAAAAGGAATAAAATCATGTCTTTTACAACAACTTGGATGGAATCGGAGGCCATTATCCTAAGAGAAATAACTCAGGAAGTTTATCTCCACTTAGAAGTAGGAGATAAACAATAGCCATGTATAGACATCCAAAATAGAATGATAGTCATTGCAGGCTCCATAAGGTAGGAGACTAGGAGGGAGTGAGAGATGAAAATGTTTTATTGAGTCTAATGTACATTATTTGAGTGAGGGGTACACTGAAACCCCAGACTTCACTATTCCATAATATATGTATCCATACACCAAACCTTATTTGTACACCCAAATCTATAAAAACAAAAAGAATTTTTAAAAAAGAACAACAAATGAGTCAATTAAGAAATCAAAAGGGAATAGAAAATGCTTTAAGATGAATGAAAATTAAACACAATGTACCAAATCTTATGGGATGCAGCTAAAGCAAGGTTTAGAGGAAAATTTACATGTAAATTTACATCAAGGCTATAAATTCTCATGTTACAAAAGAACAAAAATCTCCAAAATAATAGCCTAACTTTTCAATAAGCCACTGGAAAAGAAAAGCAAACTAAATCTAAAGAAAGCAAAAGATGGAAATAAGAAATACTAGAGCTCTCTCCCCTCCTCTCTCTTTCTTTCTCTTTCGGTCTCTCCTTTCTCCCCCTCTTCCTTTCCTCTCTCTCTTTTCTCCCCCCCCCCTTTTTCTCTTCTCCTTGGTGCTGCTCTGCAGTATCCCTCCCTTGCCAATAAAAACCCTTCATACAAAAAAAAAAAAAAAGAAAGAAAAAAGAAATATTAGAGTGAAAATTAATGAACTGGAGAATGAAAAACAAAAGAGAAGATCAATGAAATCAAAAGCTAGTTCCTTAAATAGTTTAATGTGGCATCCAAATGGGAGCAGAGGAGGTCAAACTCTCCCTCTTTGCTGATGAAATGATCTTATACCTAGAGAACACCAAAGACTCAACCACAGATTCCTAAAAGTCATCAAAAAATACAGTAATGTCTCAGGATATAAAATAAATGTCCCCAAATTAGTAGCCTTTGTATACAGCAGTAACAGCCAAGATGAGAGGCTAATTAATGACACAAGTTCCTTCACCATATCAAAAAAAAAAAAAAAAAAAAAAAAAAAAAGAAAGAAAGAAAAGAAATACCTAGGAATATACCTAACAAAAGAGGTGAAGGACCTATATAAAGAAAATTTTGAAACCCTAAGAAAAGAAATAGCAGAGGATATTAACAAATGGAAGAACACACCATGCTCATGGCTGGGAAGAATCAACATTGTTAAAATGTCTGTACTTCCCAAAGCAATCTACCGATTCAATGCCATCCCTATTAAAATACCAATATTGTACTTTCAAGACTTGGAAAAAATAATCCTTTGTTTTGCATGGAACCAGAAAAAGACCCATATAACTAAGGCAGTTCTTAGCAATAAAAACAAAGCTGGAGGCATCAGCCTCCAAGAATTTAGGCTGTACTACAAGGCCATAGTGGTCAAAACAGCATGGTACTGGCACAAAAATAGAGACACAGACATTTGCGATTGAATAGAAAACCAGGAAATGAAACCAATATCTTATAGCCATAAACCAAACAAGAACATACACTGGGGGAATGAATCCCTATTTAATAAATGGTGCTGGGAGAACTGGATATCCACATGTAAAAGACTGAAACTGGACCCTCATCTTTCTCCACTCACAAAAATTGATTCAAGATGGATAAAAGACTTAAATTTAAGGCACAAAACAATAAAAATCCTCAAAGAAAGCATAGGAAAAACACTGGAAGATACCTGCCTGGGGAAAGACTTTATGAAAAAGACTTCAGTGGCAATTGCAACAACAACAAAAATAAACAAATGGGACTTAATGAAACTGAAAAGCTCCTGTACAGCTAAGGAGACAACAACCAAAGCAAATAGACAACATACACACTAGGAAAGGATATTTGCCTATTTTGAATCAGACAAAAGCTTGATAACTAGGATATATAGAGATTAATTAATCCACGTGAAGAAAACCAATAATCCCACATATTAATGGGCAAGAGACATGAATAGAACCTTCTCTAAAGAAGACAGATGAATGGCTAACAAACATATGAAAAAATGCTCATCATCCCTAATTATTAGAGAAATGCAAATTAAAACTACCCTGAGATATCATCTAACCCCAGGGAGAATGGCCCACATCACAAAATCTCAAAACTGCAGATGCTGGCGTGGATGTGGAGAGAAAGGAACACTTTTACACTGCTGATGGGACTGCAAATTAATACAACCTGTTTGGAAGGAAATACGAAGAACCCTCAAAGAACTCAAGATAGACATCCCATTTGATACTGCAATCCCATTACTGGGCATCTACCGAAAAGGAAAAAAAAAATACTTCTACCATAAAGACACTTGCACTAGACTGTTTATTGCAGCTCAATTTACAATTGCCAAAACGTGGAAACAGCCTAAATGCCCACCAACCCAGGAATGGATTAACAAGCTGTGGTATATGTACACCATGGAGTACTATTCAGCTATTAAAAATGATGGGAGAGATTAAAGATGGCGACTGAGTAACAGCTTCCCTGTAACTGGGCTCGGGGAGTCTGGGGAGATAAGACTCCAGACACCTCTGGCCGGTGGGATCTGCCTATGATCATCCCTTTGAGGATACAGGGAGCCAGCAAGGGACTTCTGGACCCCAGGAGGAAGACAAAAACAGTGGAAAACTGGCAAGTGGCTGCGTGTGTTCCATCAACCTAATCACGCCG
>CAUYPK010083075.1:0-13361 GCA_963574355.1 Loris lydekkerianus
ACCTCATTTTACCTATCTGAAATTAACTTGAAAGGAAATAGCCTGTTACCATATCAACACAATCACTTTTGCAGTAAACATCTTCTTCTAGACACTGACTAATCTCTGGGCAGGCATCTAAATAAAGATCACAAAGAAGAAAGTAGCCACAGGGGAACAGAGTTAATGGAAGAGTATCTTCAAGCGTTCACTCAATTTACTCAGTATGAAGTAACGACTGTGTCTTTTCCTCAGGGCAGAGCACCTATAGACCTCTTACAAAATGTTGTCAACATACGTCAACCCTCTGGCCAGGGTCTCTGATGAAGGGCGGCATGCCCTTTGATCTCAGGCTTCAGAGAATGGGCTTGTGGAATTTTTAACTCCAGGCAAGCCGACTCTGCATGTGTCCCAGGGAGACCCAGGTCCTTTAAGCCTCTGGAAAAAAAGCAAGCCATTTTAAACTCACACTGAGTTCACTTTGTGTGCTTGAGGTAGAATATGTTTATTTTTAAATATTATCCTACACCTTCCAGCATTTTGGCTGCTCTGCTGATCTGCTCCACTGAAGTGGGAGAACTAGTCTCAGCAACCAGAAAGTGCTCAGGCCCCTGAAAGCAAGAATCTCAAGATGCTCACTGTGTGTCTCTACAAGCTGCACAGAAGAGAAACTTCATTCCCCTTTTTACACCTGGAGACACAGAAGGAGAAAGAGGCAAAATCATTTGCCTAAGGTCACAGACTTCATTACTGTTAAGAGCAAGGAGCAAGAACTTAAACCTTTCTTTATTTCAGAATTGAGGGTTTTATCTAGTAGATGCTTCTGCCAAAAAACTGGTGTTTCATTCTTTTATGCTAAGCTTTACTTCAGCATTTCTTCTGATGTATGGTCCCAATTCTGCTTCAGTGAGTCTTGTTCAAAACTCATTTCTTTGGTGAACCGTCCTCTCATTTCATATGACCACAGGCTGTCCTCAGACCAAAGCTCCCATACATGGTCTTTGAAAAATGACATCATAATCCAAAAAAGAAATGAAGGGAATTGAAACCAATCTTTGCAACTTACTATTTTTATTTGGTTGCTCATGCTATTTAGATGGAGAGGGCACTGGATAGGGACGATATCTTTTTCATGTTTTATACCATGCTTAATAAGAGCTCAGAATATAATAAATGTTTCACAGGCCAATGAAAAATTCCAAAGCACATAACCTACTGGAGAGGCTGTAAAATTATTCATGGCTGACACTGATGAGAGGATCAAAGTTTTATTCTACGGGGAGAAGACATTGTGACACTCAGAGAAGCCAGGAGATACTCGGAGAAAACCAGATAGATAATTTCAATAACACCTATTTCTGGAATGAATGTTAATAAGGCATTTACAAATGTACATGATAACAAGGTGCTAATTTATGCCACTTTATGATAAAATTAATAGCTGGTACTGGTTATTTATCCTAAGATACACTAAATTTTAATATGGATTCTAAAAAGGGACCTTTAAAATGATATATTGCTGAGCAAGTGAGATGATACATGTATTGAAGAGCATATTTATAATAAATATTACATATGTAAATTATTTTTAGAGGGAGAATCCTGTCTGATATCTAAGCAAATAAATGGGCTTTGTGGAATTCTTGGAAAATAGTAAATGCAAAATACAAAGTTGTTGAACAAATAAAATTTAAATCCAAATTATTCACACTGTAACCAAATGACAGTTGCGTGGGTTGTCAAAGAAAAACTTACCTGGAGGCAATAAGTAGGAGAAAAGATTATCTGGAATAAGGAGCAAGTACTTCCATGTGAGTGGAAGTTGATAGTAACCATTTTTAGACTTTTTCATTTATCTGTTATAATTTCCTGATGTTAATGTTCATGATGACACAAAAAATGATTTTATGAAGCCATTTACTACTGTGTATACGTGTCACTGAATAGTTTGTACTTATATATTTTGTAAATATACAATCAGACAGCAGAAAAGTAATGCAAAGACATTTGGAGGTCAGTAAAGGAGTGCCGTCCAGAACCACCCCGGACATGAAGGCTGGGAGGGGCTCAAGTCCAGCTCCCCTGTCAAGGCTGGTATGATCTGGGTGGGAGCACAAGAACCTGGAGTGGGTGTGTCCTCAAGCAAGAAGGAGGCAGGAGAATGATAAAGCAGGGGTGTTTATTTGAGATGGTTTGTAAATGGAATGTCACTTCTAGACTTGTCAGAAGGAACCTGGTCTATTATTTAAAAGGGCTAGAAAAATGGAAGGATACTATGATTCATTCATTCTGTTCAAACACCTGTTGTGTACCTAAGATGTGGCAGCCTTTATGCTCGACATTGGACATACAATGGCAAATCAGTCATAGTTTCTGAGATGGAGGAACTCATAGTCTTGTAAAAGAGACTGTCCTTTTCTTTTTACTGGTGTGATATACTCTACCGTTTCCTAAAGTTACTAATTAAAGTGACCTTAATTTTCAGGTAACATGACATTTCTATATTCATTAGGAATAAGCTCCTTAAAAATTACCAGTGTGAGTTAAATCCGTATATCTGGAATTATTTCTCTTTTTAAAGAGAATGTTTCCACTACATTGCTAGACCTCATGGTTTACATGAATTAAAATATGCATTAGTACATGCCACTGAAGTGAGAATTTCCATATTAAATACTTTTGGATGGTATGAGAAGTTTGGACCCAAACTTGCAAATTTGGACCAGTGTGTTGCTGAGAATCTGTTGTCAGTTTTGGTTTCCAAAGAAATTCACAGCTAAGGTAAAAACAGATTAATATAAATTCAGGTAAAAATGCCTGGTATAACTACACTTTCCAATTATATTCTGTTTATTATTTGATTTACAAAGAATAAGGGGAATAGAGGGTTTTTTTTTTTTTTTGGGGGGGGGGTATTTACAAAGCTAGAGAAAGAGAATGGGAGGCTGTTAGCGTTTTCCTGTGGAAGAGCGGTCCTCCACCAGCCACAGGAAAGATCGTCCATCAGTTGCTCTTTCAACAAGTCTTTCTGTTTATTTTTGCACCTGTCACGTGATTAAGTACGATTTTAGACTGGGCAGGAAACAGTGGAAATAAATGTTGAGATTATCCGTAAAGGCTAAGAAATTGATTATATCTCACAGTCACTGTGACTGAAAATATAGCCTTTTTCTTGATTCTGTGTATACTTTCTTCTACCAGGTTCTGTCACTTTTCTGCGCTTAGAATTCCTTCTTGTTTCTCTCCCACCTCTTACCCTTCCCCCTCTTTTTCCCTCTCTCCCCCCTCCTGATGCAGCGTGGCCTGACTTCCACTTTCCTGTTAGGTTCCCAGGGGGAGAAATGGGATGAGGTGTTTCAGCTCCCCCCGGCAGAAAGCAGCATACTTTGCTTTTGACTGACCAGCTTGTTCGGGGCTTGTTTTAATACTTTCACATTCATTATTGTAAAGCTTCTATGATCCCATTTCTTAGCAGAGGAAGGCTCTGAACAAAGAGGTATAAACAAGCGGAAATGATAAGATCTAGCCTGGGAAAATATTTTATTTAGCACCTGACTATTTTGTGTGTAATTCATATCTTTCTGCTATAGATGAAGGTTTGAAATCATGTGGCAAGATAATTATAGTTAAAAAATTGTGCCTTAGAGATAATATGTGCAGAATAAAGAGTGATTCACTTGAGAACAGAATTATGCCATTACCAGAAAAATTAAATTCTGAGCCTCGAGATGGATGTTTCCCTTGTGGGGTTCATCCTGAGTATGCTTGTTTGGTTTCTCTTTCCCGTTCAGGGTCCCTTGAGAGATCAGTGTCTGCGGGTGGTTCCCTAGCAGAGGCTTTGGCGCTCAAAGCAGAAAGTGAAATCAGCATAGAAACCGGATTGTCAAAGTTGGAGCCGGTGGACGGTCTCCCTGATTTTCTTCCAGGGCTCTTCCCAGTATATTATGTGGTCTATAGTATCTGCTTGGCTTGGGAATAGTCAAAAGCTTTAATTTTCTCCATAAATGTAAGTGTTCATGCACACATGGACAGCAATCTTTTATGTAAAAATGCACATATTCCATTAACTTAGGTAATTATGCCTTTACTTTTTACCTTTCTGATTCTCTCATATATGTGCACAATACTCTGTTACTAGACTTCTCTGTATAGAGGCATGATTGAGTTAGGCAAAGCCCAGGCCCTGGGTGATGATGGACACTGCTTCTGAAACATGGGTGTCCGTGTACCATTAAGCAGGGGTTGACAACAATTGCACAGCTATTGGGTAAACTCTTGAAACGAGAAGGCCTTGAATGTTCTCATTTCATGTTCATCTCTGCAGATTGTTTGTTTCATTAATGAAATGCTACATCTGTTTGATATGCACCAGGACAACAGAACCAACAATGCTCTCAAACAACTTACGTTTGGGTTTGGAAGGTACTATCAATGTACAGTTATTTTGTAAAACCTACATAGAATATGTCTTATTATACTTATATATTGTATCGGCTGATAGTGAAAAATAGTTTGTATTTCCTGAGCACAAACATTAGCTGAAGTTGGAGGAGGTGGTTCAGGTCATATTGGGTATAATGGGAGAGTGAAATGGATAAAAAATTTTCTTTGGACAGAAATTTCCCTTTTTTTTTTGCCATGGTGGAAAGGGGATTAAGGAGGATTTGGGAACACTGCTAACATTTTTTTTTTAATTGCAAACACATCAACTTATTTCCCTGATTTTTATTATAGAAACATTAACGAGTGATTATCTTTTTTTACTACAAATGTAGCACACATTCTGTAAGAAAAATGCGTGCATCCAAAAATTCACCTCAGTTTAGAAATATACTGGGATTAGACCTGGACTAATGCATCTGCATCACACATTAAGTGTAGGGAGAAGGATTACTAGTACAATTATTTTATTTTTTGATGTTCCTTTGGAGAGAACTAGAGAGTTGCTTTAACAAATGCTGTTGAATTAGACGTGTGTGAGAGATAACTGTAAAATACTTGAAGAAGAAAAAAAACCCAAAAAAGTCCCCATGAAAATCTAAAAATGGAAGTACTCTGTTTATGTCCCAAGTTCTTTACATCTTTTTTTCTTTAGAGAGCCAACCTAGAAATGATGATCAGCACACTACAAGTGTGTGCAGCCACACACAGTTCTATTAGTGTTTGACAAGTAAAGAACAGCCTGGGGATGTATAGCAACAAATTATCAAATAAGTGTACATTTATATTTTAAATTATAATAAAATTGCTTAAGGTACTTTTTGGTATCTTTTAAATTTATTTTATTTTATATTCAACTTTATTTGACTGTTTCTGACAATTCATTCTACTTTTTCTTTCCAATTGTCACTTCATATAATGGTAGGTGACATGATGCAGTAACGTCATCATTTCTGACACTTCTGGGATTTTCTAGATTTTTTAGTCTTCTTTTAATTAAACTTTTTATTGTGAAGTAATTGGAGATTCATGCCCAGTTGTAAGAAATAGTGGAGAGATCTAGCAGAACCTGGGACAGTGGAGAGAGGTCTTGCGTACCCTCTACCTGGTTTCCTACAAAGTTGCTTTCTTGCAAAACTAGTCAAATATCACAACCAGGATATTGACAATGATATGGTCAAGAGATACAGAACATTTTCATCACTGCAAGACTGCTCATAGCCCCATCTTACAATTATATCCACTTTTTCCCTGCCCCAACCTCCTTCTTAACATCAGATAATTACTTATCTGTTCTCTGTTTTCAGTTTTGTCATTTCAAGAACGTTCTATAAATGGAATCATATAGTGAGTAAACTTGTGAGGTTGGTTTTTCTTCACTCAGCATAAGTTTCTGAAGCTTTACTCAGGTTATTGTGTTTATCAAATAGTACATTCCTATTGCTGAACGGTATTCCGTGGTCTGGATGTACCTGTGTGTTTAATGTTCACCTATTGAGAAAAATTTTCACTGTTTCCAGAACTGGGCTAATATGAATACAGCTGCTCTAAATATTTGCATATAGGTTTTTGTATGGATGTAAGTTTTCATTTCTCTGGCATCAACGACCAAGAGTGCAATTGTATCATATGGTAGTTGGGTGTTTAGATTTTTAGAAATGGCTAAAGTTTTGCAGAGTGGCTATACAATTTTACATTTCCACCAGCAATATATGAGTAATCCACCTCCTTGCCAACATTTAGCGATGTCGCTGTTTTTTATTTTAGCTGTTCTGATGGTGTGTAGGGTTATCTCATGGTGATTTTAATTTTCACTTCTTTAACAGCTGATGATATTGAGTATCTTCATCTGTTACATGTCCTCTCTGGTAAAATATCTGTTCTTGTCTTTTGCCCATTTTCTAAATGGATTGTCAGTGCTTTTATTCTTGAGCTTTCAAACTTCCATTTCTTTTTATTTTACTCTGGACACCAATCCTTTGCCAGATATGAAGGTTGTAAATATTTTCTCCCAGCTCATGGCTGTCTTGTCATTCCCTTAACAGGGTCTTTCACAAAGCAGAACTTTTAAACTTTTATAAAGCCCAAGTTATCAATTTTTATTGGCTATGATTTAGTGGCTATGATTGCACCAGTGCCCTCCAGCCTGGGTAACAGAGTGAGATTCCATCTCTGAAAAACAACAAAAGCAATATAACCTTAGAATAATCTTGTCTATACATATATTTAAATCTGGAATTCTTCTAGGAATTGTAATAAAGTAGGAGTATATCCATTTGGGGAATTGACACCTTACTATTCTGAGACTACTGATCCATTACCATAGTATGTCTTTCCATGTACTTAGGTCTTTGATTTCTTTCATCAGCATTTTGTAGTTTTCAACAAGCAGTTTTTAGGACTGCACACGCTTTATTAGTCACAGCTAAGTATTTTTGAGTAATTACAAAGGGGTATTATAATTTTAATTTCTGTGTTCACATATTCATTGATAGTATATAGAAAAACAGTTTTGCATGTTTATCCTGTAACCTTGCCAAACACATTTATTTGTTCCAGGATATTTTCTTTGGTTGATTTTAGGAATTTTCTATATAGGCAACTTGCCATGGGCAAGTAAGGACAGTTTTATTTCTTCCCTCCTGATTTGTTTGCCTTGTGCATGCTTTTCTTGCCTTATTGACCTAGAACTTTCAGCATATGTTGAATAAAAGTAGTAAGAGCACACATTTTTGCATTGTTCCTCATCAAGTGTAATGTTAACTATAGGTTTTATTTTTATTTTTATTTTTTTTCTTTCCTAGATGAGTTTTCTTAAATTGAAGTTTTTTTTTTTTTTTCTTTCCTAAATGAGTTTTCTAGATAAAGTGTTTTATTGTTAATGGGTGTTGAATTTTGTCAGGTGCTTTTTGAGTCTTAGCTGATATGATCTTTGATTTATCTTCTTTAGCCTGATAATTGCTGGATTACATTGATTAATTTTCAAATATTGAATGAGCCTCATATCCCTGGAATAAATTGCATTTGGTCATTATGAATATTTTCACATATAGTTGAATTCCATTTGCTAACGTTTTAAGGATTTTTGTCTCCATATTTATGAGGGATTATTAGTGTGACATTTCCTTTTTTAAAAAAATTTCTTTGATTGGTTTTGGTATAGGGTAAAACTAGTATTATCAGTTGAATTGATAATTGTTCCTTCTTTAATTTTTCTGGAATAATTGTGTAGGATTGTTGAATATCTTGTTTAAATGTTTGGTAGAACCCTCCAGTGAAGCTATCTGGACTTGGAGATTTCTTTCATTGGAAGTTTTGAATTATGTAATCAATTTCCTAATTAGTCATGGGGCTATTCAGTTTATCTATGGCATATTGGCCTCATTGCGGCAGGTCATATTTTTCGAGCCATTAGTTCATTCCACATAAAATGTCAAATTTACCTTTGTAGAGTTAAGCATGCCCTTAATATACTTGATGTCTTGTTTAAATTGTTCTTCTCTCTCTTTTTCTCTTTTTTGGTAAATTGATAAATTGCTCTCTACCCTCTGCTGTTGAGAGAGAATTCATTCTTTAGGACAACGATATATTTGGTTACTTACATCTGCTTTGACCATCAGGCCCATGCAGGTCAGTCTACATCTTTCTTTAAATACTTTCCAGTCAGTTCTATTAACATTCTTTCAGCTTCTTTCTTTTTTTTAACTTAACCCCCTTGGGGACTATAGAAAAAATTGAAAAAATTGGAGGCTCTTCTATACTGCTATGGAGGTAGCAAATGTGGTTGTTTTTTGGGGATAGAATGTTAGCAGTGGAGAAACCAAAATTGTATAGAAAAGTCTCAGTTTCAGGCTCACTTACAATACATGTGAGATATGAAGGTTCACGTCTTATAAACTGAGCAAAAGCTACAAAGTAACTAAGAAACTCTTAGGAGTACGTTCAATCTTCTAACCTGAATGAAATAACTTTATAATGATAAGAAAATTAAAAAATGAATAAAAATATGGATTGCATATGAATGAGAGTCAGCAAAGTAACCAAGTTGTCTGTCTGAATTTAATTATAATGCACATCTGTGAATTCTATTAATGGGTCAGTGATATTTAAATAATCAATAAAATAAATTAATTCAAAATTCATAAATTATTATACAAATGGTACCAAAAAATGTGTACACATTTAAAGTAAGGAAAAAAACCGTATTAAATTTGTAATACTTAAATCACGTTTGACTTTTGCAATTACAGGAGGTTCTCAAAGTGACTTGTATTCATCTTTTGTTATTTGTATATATTGCACATTGCAATTTTAATTCAGTTTTTCCTTTCTTAAAATGTGTATACATTTTTTTTGGCACCCTCTGTATATATATTTTGGAAACTTGTTTTTCATTAGTTCACTTCAGCAAAATAACTAGTTATGTGTTTTTATCAAGGCTTTCACATAATTCACATCCTATTTATAATAAGAATAAATAATATAACCTAATAAATAATATAACCTATATAATAATAATTTATAATAAGAATAAATTATATAACATTCTAGATACATTATACTGTCTACGTAGTTTTTTATTAATATCTATTTGAATAAATTTTCCTCTTTTGAGACAATAGGAATGGGAATTATCAAAACAAAATTTAAACAATACATAGATAAAAAAATAAGCACCAATTTTATATAGTACCTTTAACATTGCAATGATTTTGTGTATTATAAATTATTATTATGCATTGTATCAATGGCCCATCAAAAATATAGAACCAGTAGGAGATAAATATTAATTTACGTCTGTGTAGGTATATGGTATACATGATCTACCTGATAGCTCTCTCCCTGTCTCTCTCTGTCTCTATCTCTGTATCTATCTCTTGATTGGTTTCTGAGCATGTAGAGATTGACAAAGCAAGTCTGAAATCCACGCGGAAGGCTGTCAAGAAGGGCAGCTTAGAACTCCCAGGCGCGCACTGGCCATGCAGTCACAAGTAGAATATTTTTGTCTTGCTCCTTTTCTTCTTTTTCTTCCTTTCTCCTCTTCTTCCTCCTTGTCATCCTCCTTCTTTCCTTTTATTTAAATTGAAAATTTTTAATGGATACACAATAGTTGTACATATTTATGGGGTACATGTGATATTAATATTTTGATGCAAGTACAGAATGTATAAGACCAAATCAGGGTAACATTTGTGTTAGAAACATTCCAATTCCACAAGTTACTTTGACGTATACAATAAATAAGGCACTTCAACTGATTGAATGAAACCCCCTCAGATATCTGGGATCATCTTTCTTGCTTAAAGGAAACTGATTATAGACTTTAATCACATCAACAAAATATTAATACCTTCACAGCAACATCCAGATTAATGTTTGATTGAATAACTGGGGCCAACAGGACATATAAAACTGATCTTTACATTCAGCAAATAGTAAACATACAGTATTTTAATCAAATCATACACAGCACTATCTCATATTGGCATCTAGAATATACAGAGGGGGCCAAAAAACGTATAAACATTTTAAGAAAGGAAAAAATTGAATTAAAATTGTAATATTCAATACAAACTGATAAGAAAAGATTACTGTATATACTCGAGTATAAGCCGAACTTGGCATAAATTTTGTGTCGGAAAAAACTCAGTTTATACTCGAGTATATACGGTAATACAACTTGAACTGAGTACCTCTTGTAATTGCAGATGTCAAACATGACTTAAGTATTACAAATTTAATACAGTCTTTTCCTTTCTTAAAATGTGTACTTTTGGGGGCAACTTTTGTATATTAGGGTATGAATTTGTATAAATTCATGCATACTGGATTAACCTAGACTAGAGTTCTCACCTTGGCCTTGTTGAGCCAGAAAACTTTTTGTTGGGAAGTTCTCGTGTATGGTAAAATGTTTAGCAACATTACAGCCTGTATCCACTAGATACCAGTAGCATCTCCTTCAGTTATAGTAACCAAAATGATTTTCAGGCATGCCTAAAGTTCTTCAATGGATAAAGACCCCTGGTTTAGAACTTCTGAGCTAGACCCCCTAAAACATTTTTACAAAGAGGTGGCTGACACATAGAGAATATTTTTAAATATTTTGTAAAATTTTGTAATGAATCTTTTGTAAATAAAGGTGCATTTAGCTATAATTTCCCATTTTCCCTATGTATGGAGACTTTTCCCTATGGAGGTGACTTTTGGGAGCGCCTCTATTTTAAGAGGGTAACTTTTCCCTTTTTTCCCTAAGAGACCTCCATATGGAGGTAACTTTTGGGATAGCCTGTATTTTAAGATTAATACAATTTTTTTAATATTGAAAAATGTCTGGCTGTCATTAGAAACACCATAAATTTGGACATGAAGAGAAATAAGAAATTGGTCACTTTGTAAAAGCAAGAAGCCATAGTTTATCCTGAAAAAATCTATTGCTGTTGGAAAAGGTAGGTTTGAGAAGCTAATTAATTTGCACTTTATTTTCTAAGTACTTTGCTGCTCAAAGCCTATTAACACTTAGAAGATTCAAAGCCACCTTTTTTGATTCTTTTCCTTTAGAATGAGTGTTGTTTTCATCTATCCAAAAGAATTTATTTTCCTTCACCTCAATTTAGCAAGCAGGGGAAGATTTTGCAGTTATCAAAGACAAATGCCATAGAACTCCAGCCACTTCAAGAGAGTGTTTTTTATTGAAATGTGGTACTCGCTTGATTTTTCTGCAGTCAGATGTCCTTGATAGTAGAAAAGGTTCCGAAATTGTAGTTCTTACATGGGTATGGCATGGCAAAGCCAAGATAAGCACTGATGGTAGGTTGCTGTATTAGTCTGGGTTCTCTAGAGAACCTACAGATCCTACAGATCCAGTACGAGATGTGTGTGTTGAACACATACATCTATGTATGTACATATGTAAATATTTATTTAAGGAATTGTCTTGTATGACGATGGAAGTGCAATATCCTCAGGGTGGGCCAGCAGGCCCCAAACCAGGAAAAGGCTGCCATTACAATTTAAATATGAAGGTCATTTGTTTGTTGGCAGAATTCCCTTTTGCTAGCGTGAGGTCAATCTTTTTTTCTATTGAGACCTTTAACTGATTAGATAAGGCCCACCCGCATTATGAAGGGTAATCTGTTTTATTCAAAGGCCACCAATTTAAATGTTAATCTCATCCCCCAAATAACCGCACAGAAACATCTACTTATGTAATGTTTGACTGTATATCTGGGCACCACAACCCAATCATGTTGACACATAAAGTTAATTATCATTATTACCCCATTGTTATTTTTGTTCTTTGTTAGTGTAAAGAACATTTCATTTGGACAGACATAAACTATGGAGTCAGAGAGACTTCATTCTTAATATGAGTTCTGTTACTTTTTAGCTGTGATATCTTGGGTAATCTATTTGATCTCTCTGACTCTCAATTTCTTCATCTGTATAGTGTGCATGATAATATTCACCTCTCAGGGTTATTGAGGAAAACTGCATAGATAATGCAGATAAAACAGCCATTCGTCTATTGGGCTCTGGGCTATTTTTTTTTTTTTTAAAGCACTAATAGCTCCCTTTTCTTTACTGAATGTTAGAAAATTGAGTCAAGTCCTATGTCCGTGGGAACCTAGCATCAATGCACGCAGGCATCATTTTAATATCTAAGTCCTGGGAAATTTATAAGGCACACTTTCAGTTTAAAGCTGGTCACAGAACATGGCCCACGGTAGGCATGTAGTACAAGCTGGATTTTTGAATGATGGGAATATAAATCTGAATGCCATTGCTCTTCTTTCTTGGCAGTATCTAAACTGGTCAAATAAAACATTGTGATCTCACTGGCCATCTTTTAAAAAAACTGCAACTTTGCCATATTGATTTGCCATTGGTTTCAATTCAGCTAATTTATTCAGCTTGTAAAGTTCAATGAAAATGCATTGAGGAGAAACTGTTTGATAGGGCAATTAGGCTTGCCTCCAGTTTATGGGAAGCTTGAGAAGTTCTGTAAAATTTTTGAAAAGCCACTTTGAGATAACTGTCCAAGAAGGAAATAATTTAATAATTTCTGACAATAATGTTTGTCTCTGTTTTTATTATCTTTCTTACAATCCTTTGTACTTTATGGAAAATATGTATATTACATTTACTTTCTGAAGTTTCTTTGGAGATGAAAAGGTTGCATTGCATCGAAAACAAGCTTTGGGAGCTAATTCTATGAGTCTTAATTCTTCTCTTTTCATGGATAATTCTTGAGCTTCAATCAAGGTGAACACAGTCTTATTCACCTTTGACCTCCAAAGCCCAATACAATCTTGTTGACAGATGACAGACCAAAATTTCTGTAAGTGAAAATAATAACATTTAATACTAACATTTACCAAATGCTTAGAATATTCTAGGCATTATACTAGGAGCTTAATGTGTAATTGACCCAATGTCCTGATCTGTTTGGGACTGAGAGGTTCTCTGAGATATAAGGCTTTCAAGGTAAACCAGAAAGATCTCAAGTAAACTGGGAGGGTTTGTCACCCTATCACATGAATTAACTCCAAGCAATCTGTAATCAAAGCCAAGCCATCTGTAATCAATAACCAAGCATTGGGACTTATTAAAATATTATTATATTAATTATATTAATATACAAATAATAAGAGTACTGAAAACATTCGTTAACTGTCCTCAGTACCACTGAGTCTCCCAGCCTTCAGTAAATTCCTTACAGGCAGCACGCTTTATAAAATTTTTTTATATATATAAAAAAACAAAACTTTATATTAGGTTGTTTCAAAAGTTTTGTTCGTTTCAATGTCATGTGTTTTTGTAGCTCCATATCTCAATAAATATTTATTCTACTGTGTCGTGGTACATACTGATCGATGGAGAATTTTGTACTCTATACATTGATGCTGTTCATTTTTTTCTACTTTTAATTTTTTTTATTCTTT
>CAUYPK010083079.1:0-110595 GCA_963574355.1 Loris lydekkerianus
TGAAAGCTATAAATTGGTTTCATAGTAGGGCTGAGTACATTGGATACTTTTTCTTCCATTCTTGAGATACTTTGCTAAGAAGAATATGTTCCAGCTCCATCCATGTAAACATGAAAGAGAGTGTCTTTCAAAGAACAGAAGTTTTCAATTTTGATGAAGTTCAATTTGTCAGTTTTTCTGTTCTGGTTATAGTTTTTGTGGCCTCTGAATATGTGCCTAATCCAATATCACAAAAGTTTGTGTTATGTTATCTTCCAGAAGTTTTGTAGTCTTTGTTCTCAGATTTATTATCTGTGCCCCACACCTTTTGTACATGGAGGAAGGTAAGGGTTGATGTTTGCATTTCCCCACGTTGATAATCCAGTTGTTCTAGCACCATTTTTTTGAAAAGCTTATCATTTCTCTATTGAATTATTTTGACTTCTTTTGGTCAAAAATCACTGTAAGTGTGGCCCTATTTCAGGAACATTTATTCTCGTCCATTGATCTACGTGTTCTTCCTGTGCCAACATTAGACTCTTGGTTGCTCTATAATTATTTTAAGTCTGGAAATTAAGGATCATAAGATGTACAAATTGATATTTTAAACTGCTTCGGCCTTTCATTATCAAAAAAATTTTTAATGCTCAGCACCCGTAGCTTAGTGGTTACAGCACCAGCCACATACACCAGGGCTGGCGGGTTTGAGCCCAGCCGGGGTCTGCCAAACAACAATGACAACTACAATTAAAAAAAAAAAAAAAAAAAAATAGCCAGGCCTCTGTCTCAAAAATAAATAAATAAATAAATAAAAAATAAAATTAGCTTATTGACCCTGTTTGGATTTTCCCTGGAAGTGCACTGAATTGTGGGAGAATAGATGTCTTACCCAGACTGAGGTTTCCTGTCCATGAACTTGGCATCTCTCTATGAACATAGTTCCTTTCAGTGATGGTACAGCTTTTATTGTGCACGTTTTGCTTGTCTTATGTTGTGTGAATTCTTAATACTATATTTTTTTTACAATATGACATGAAAATATTTTATTCAATTTGATTTCCTAGTTGTTTGTTGGTTCAATATGGAAATATATTTGATTGTATTACTGATCTTATCCCTTCTCACCTTGCTAAATTCACCAAATTTGTGCAATTTTTTAGCCCTTATTTCTTCAAAATGTTTTTTTCATTTTCTCACTTCCACCCTTTCTAAACACAAAACATGAATATGAAAACTGTCCCACCCGTGTTTGATGATCTTTTCTTTTTTCGTGTATCTTTTTTTCTTATAAATGGGATGATTTCTACTGACTTATCTTAAAGTTCACTGATTCTTTTTACCGCCCTTGCCAATCTTCTATTGAGTTAATCCAGTTAGTTTTAAATTTTATTATCCTTTTCAACTCTTGAAATTCCACAGGATTCATTTTGTTATTTACATTCTTCTGTTTTGATTCTCTACATGTTCACTCATTAAGATTCATTAAGATCACACTTTCTTTTAAATCTTTAAACATACTTTTATAGCTGCCTTGAAGTCTTTGTTGCTGAAGTTCAACATCTAGATTCTCTTAGAGTCAGTTCCCTTAGTTGTCTGTTTTTTGTTTGCGGGAACAATTTGTTGGTTGTTGTTTCTCTTTCTGGATACTCATTTTGTTTAAAGAATAGTGCACTGTAGATGCTGTGCTCCGGCAGCTCTGTCTGTTGTTTCTTCTGAGGAGTGGTTTTGTAGGTGCCCGGCTTGTCTAGACTCACTGGATCTGAGCGTGTATAGCTGTTCCTTATTCTTTGCCCAGGTCTTTTTGCTTATGGCGCTGCTTTTCTAGCCTGGGCCTCTTGAGACTCCCTGTGCCTGCAGGGCCGGGCTCAGGACTTGTGCAGTTCACGCTGGCAAATGGGGCCCATCCTTTTCTGTTTCCTGGTCTCTAACTTTTCCCTCATTTCCAGCCACTCTGCTGATTCCACCTGTGTTCTCTGTCAGCTCAAGCCAATAAGTCTTCAGCGTTCCTTTAAATGAGCTAAATGTAAGTTGGGAATTCATCCGGTCAGACAGCAGGAAATTCACAGTCCTGTTCCTAGTGTACTTTGGCCTCTGAAGGACAGAGTCCTGTCCATTCCTAGCCTGCTTCCTGGCCAGCTCCTCAGACTCCCACTGCCCATGCGTCCCCCCTGGACAGCCAGAAATAGGGACGGGTGGTTCTCACACTTTGGGTATTACCCTTTCTCTGGCCTCTTGCTTCACAGATTTTCCCTCTCCTCCTGCCTATATTCATAGCTGTTCTACCAACTCAGACTCTGTCCTTGAGGCAGTAAGACTGTGATTTTCTGTGACTGGAGTAGAGGGAGGGTGATGTGAGCACTCTCAGGCAAAAAGCCACAAACCCAGAGTCCCTTCCCTCTGTTCTCAGTGTCTATTCCGAGGCTTCTGTCTGCCTTTTCTATACCTCCCATTATCCCGTTGTCCTTCCCATTGACAGCAGCAAAATATCAGATGTCAAAGTATCAGAACGCAGAACACAGAATCACAGTGATACAGAGCTAACCCCAACTAGACAGCAGCAAACCCAGGCCCAGCTCAGAACATCCAAGCCCACCACACATCCACCAGGACGGGTTAACCCAACCAGACAGCAGCAAACCCAGGCCCAGCTCAGAACATCCAAGCCCACCACACATCCACCAGGACGGGTTAACCCAACTAGACAGCTGCAAACCCAGGCCCAGCTCAGAACATCTGAGCCCACCACACACCCACCAGGACGGGTTAACCCAACTAGACAGCAGCAAACCCAGGCCCAGCTCAGAACATCTGAGCCCACCACACACCCATCAGGATGGGTTAACCCAAGTAGACAGCAGCAAACCCAGGCCCACCTCAGCACATCTGAGCCCACCACACACCCACCAGGACAGGTGGGTGAGTATTCATTAGAGTTAATCTGCAAGACTGTTTTTTTTTTTTTTTTACTGTACCACTATCATTATCAGACACCTTCTACTCTTAGTTTTCAATCTCAAGATATAAAATTTTTTAACAAGCAAGACACAATCACAAGCTTGTTAAAAAATTTTGTATCTTGAGATTGAAATGTAAAAATCTTGTAGCTAAAAGACAAATGTAAAAGTCTTGTAGCTAAAAAAGAGAATAAACTTCTCTCAAACTTTTTAGAACATATTTTTAAAAATTGATCACATATTAGGTCACAAATAAAACTTAGTGGCCTCAAAAAGGTGAAACCCATAGTTAGTCACTCCACAATAGTCCATCAGGGTGAGTTCTAAGTGTAAGTGTGGAGATGAACAAGCTGAGTCTTTCTGCAAGTACACAAGTAATGGCCTATACAATTCCATCCAAAATAAGAAAAATCCTCCCAGTTATTTTTAGCATAAAGAAGAAATCATACTGAAATTATACGCTTTTTAGAAATCAATTAAAATAAAGACTACATGTCAAAACCCACATTTTCTTAACACTAATATTTTGTTATATACTACTAATCTGGTAGGAAATTTTTAGGAGTTTCATTTAAAAAGTATTTAATAGATTTCTTATGCATCTATATAGATTTAATTAAGTATTGGCAGTCCCTAAGTTATGAAGGAGATAGGTTCTATAGGTTTGGTCTCAAGTCGAATTTGTATGTAAGTTGGAACAGGTACATTTACCTATACCTATGATAGCCTGTGTTTGTGAGAGTTGCATATGCTTTTGTTGGATGTTTGTAACTTGGGGACTCATAGTGTTTGAAAGTTTAGAGAATGTTTATCACAAAAGATAACTTAAAGTAATTTAACAGACTCTGGCACTATCCGTATACTACATAAATATGTATATATATATATTTTCTAGTAAGTACTAAATAATTTATCTTATGATAAATTTAATATTACATGAATTCTGTATATGTCCTTAGGTAAAATTTCTATCTTTAGCCATGTTCAATATTCCAAAGAAGGAGAAAATAGTTTATTTACAATTGTATTTTTCTTTCTTATGTCTACTTAAATATAAGTGTGCTATCCATTTTACCCCTGTCATCTTCCCAGCATTCAGTATAACGTTTATTACACTTTCAGTTTTTTAAACTATTTCTTGCTTTGCTTGGTCTTTTGTATTTTTTTTCCCCTCCCCCCCTTCCTGGTCCTCACCTTCCATTGACAGGTGTCTCAGGTTGCTGCTGTGGTTTTGTGTCTCTGTATGTTTAGATTTGAAAGTACTTCCCTGTATTCTTCAGGTTTTATATTTAACTCTGACACGTTTAAACTCATGCAAGTTTATATTCCCATCCTTAAAAAATGTTCATGTATGTTGATTTTAATTGTTTTGTCATGTATAGCAAAGTTTTTGACATGAATGAATGTTTAGCAAAATTGTTAAGAATTTTTTAAAAATTCTTATTGAAGTGTTTCCTTTTATAAAACATTCCATCATATTTTAGTGTTAGCATTAATGCGGGACTCTGTTCCCCATATGTTCAACACTGTGGCCACACTTCCCTGTCTTTTGGTGTTTCCATGTTGTATAGAACAGTAACCCCCTGTTTTTCTTTGTATCAGGTGTGTGTGTGTGTGTGTGTGTGTGTGTGTGAGGTCATTGAGTTATAAAATTTATTTTCTAGGATTTAATTACACTCAAAGTAAGTTGCTTTCGTTATTTTCTGCCATTCTTACCATTATATCCTATTTGTAAATTCCGGTTTACCTGTACAACAGAATACCACTCAGCGAGAAGAAGGAACCAAAATACAAATAAACCCAACACCATGGATACAACTTAGAAACATTACGTCGGGTGAAAGAAGCTGCACGCAGAACGTTCCTGTCAGTGCACGTAGGCTTGCTTTCCGGTTCAGCACCACGAGTGCTGTGAGCATATTTTTTGTGGACATTCACTTCTCTGACTCTTAAGCATATATTAAGGAATCAGTCATGGGGTAGATCTATGTTAAAAGTTACAAGAAATTGCCAATTTTCAATGGATTCATACCATTTTGCACACCTTTCTGCAGTATCTCAGGGTCTAGTTGCGGGATGCTGCCTGCAGCACCTCACATGGCCAGGCTCTCCAGATCCACCCGCCCTGGAGTGTGTGTGCTGGAGCTTAGATGTGCTGAGCTGGGTCTGGGTTTGCTGCTGTCTAGTTGGGTTAACCCTTCCTGGCAGGTATGTGGTGGAGCTTAGATGTGCTGAGCTGGGCCTGGGTTTGCTGCTGTCTGGTTGGGTTAACCCGTCCTGGTGGGTGTGTGGTGGGCTCAGATGTGCTGAGCTGGGCCTGGGTTTGCTGCTGTCTACTTGGGTTAACCCGCCCTGGTGGGTATGTGGTGGAGCTTAGATGTGCTGAGCTGGGTCTGGGTTTGCTGCTGTCTGGTTGGGTTAACCCGTCCTGGTGGGTGTGTGGTGGGCTCAGATGTGCTGAGCTGGGCCTGGGTTTGCTGCTGTCTAGTTGGGTTAACCCGCCCTGGTGGGTATGTGGTGGAGCTTAGATGTGCTGAGCTGAGTCTGGGTTTGCTGCTGTCTGGTTGGGTTAACCCGTCCTGGTGGGTGTGTGGTGGGCTCAGATGTGCTGAGCTGGGTCTGGGTTTGCTGCTATCTAGTTGGGTTAACTCGTGCTGGTGGGTGTGGGGGGGGGCTTAGATGTGCTGAGCTGGGTCTGGGTTTGCTGCCGTCCGGTTGGGTTAACCCGTCCTGGTGGGTGTGTGGTGGGCTCAGATGTGCTGAGCTGGGTCTGGGTTTGCTGCTGTCTAGTTGGGTTAACCTGCCCTGGTGGGTATGTGGTGGAGCTTAGATATGCTGAGCTAGATCTGGGTTTGCTGCTGTCTAGTTGGGTTAACTCATGCTGGTGGGTGTGTGTGGGGCTTAGATGTGCTGAGCTGGGTCTGGGTTTGCTGCTGTCTGGTTGGGTTAACCCATCCTGGTGGGTGTGTGGTGGGCTCAGATGTGCTGAGCTGGATCTGGGTTTGCTGCTGTCTAGTTGGGTTAACCTGCCCTGGTGGGTATGTGGTGGAGCTTAGATGTGCTGAGCTGGGTCTGGGTTTGCTGCTGTCTAGTTGGGTTAACTCGTGCTGGTGGGTGTGTGGGGGGCTTAGATGTGCTAAGCTGGGTCTGGGTTTGCTGCTGTTTAGTTGGGTTAACCCATCCTGGAGGGTATGTGGTGGGCTTAGATGTGCTGGGTGGAGTCTGGGTTTGCTGCTGTCTAGTTGGGGTTAGCTCCGTATCACTGTGATTCTGTCTTCTGCATTCTGATACTTTGACATCTTAGTCCCTCACTCTTCTGGAGGGACTGCCCCTCTCAAGGTTAGCCAGTTGTAAGAGATAGTGAACAGCTTCCCAGAGAGCAAATCAACTAGCCCAGAGCCTACAGCTTAACTTTTCCTATCATGGGCTGTTACATTCAGGCCACTATCCCTCTGCCCTGATGTTCACCTAGGGCCGAGTGTCAGAAAACCAGGGATAGGGCACTGAGATTACTCAAGCTAGCCAGTCCTGACTCTGCCCAGCCTGCTCACCTCTGCTTCCCCCAGAAACCACCACAAAGGCTCCCTTCCCTTCCCTAATCCCTTCCTCTGCCTTGTGACCAACCCTGTGCCTCCTGATATGGTCCCCTGAGGGTGGTGTCCCCTCCTCTTGGGAACTGTGAGTAACAAACTCTCTTTACAGACAGAGCTGTCTCCTGGTCTGTTGCACCTATCTTACCTCAATTTTCTATTAATAGACTATATTATAAAACAAGCTCTTCACTGTTTTCAAGTGTTTGCAGGACTGAACCAGAATTTTCCTTTTACCAGAGCTTGGGGTCTGAACATCGATGTGTGTGACTTGAGTGTTTTTTTGTTGTTGTTGTCATCGTCAATGTTTTTGTTTGTTTGTTTTAATCCCAGTGAACCGTGTTCTGAATTATTATAATTTCTCTTCATTTATGAGCTGGCTGCCAGATTTTGGGGTCTCTGGGGAGTGGCTCTGCCCTCTGGTTGTGCTCATGGTCCCCCCCCCCTTTGGCAGCTTCCCTCTGCTCTGCTGCCCTCTGAGGCATTCCCAGCAGGTTCAGTTAAGGTCCCAACAGCCTCACAGGATGTCTCAGCATTTTTTCCCTTCCCCAGTGTCCCCTTCACTTGGGGAAGCCAATGGGAAAGGACCGATGTTTGGGTGCAGACTCTGTCCGAGGCCACTGCTCTTCTGGGCTCTAAGGTATCCCTCCAGAATAGGCACGCCCAAGTAAAGCTTCCAGTCCTGTCCACTTTCCCCTCAGCCCGGCCTGGGCAGCCTGCCTCCTCACCCTTCACTGCTGGCAACAAGGGCAGCAGCAGGTCCCTTCTGTGGTAGAAAGGCTTACGCCTTTCTGGATTTAATCCTGGGGATGCCTTTGCATCCTCAGCTCTCTAATGAGTAAATTCATTAACCAAACAAACAACAATGCCAAAAACCTATGCTTTCATAGCCTATCCAGCTTCTTCTTGTCAGGGAGGAAATGACAGTCTCTCGAGACTTTTTCTATGTAATCTGGGAACAGTAGCTCATATTGATTGATGTGTGTGTTGCTCACTATCTTCTTGTTATCGTCGTTTTCTTTCGTTAATCTGCTCTCAGATCTCTATACTGCTGTTTGTAAAAGTTTTTTACAGCTATGTTGACAGATTTTTTTTTCATGTCCTCTAACTACTGAAACTTTTTTTTTTTTTTCCTGCCTTCAAAAGTCAGCAGAACTAAATCAGTTTCCTGTAGTGGAAAGTCCCTTTGTTTTGACTGCGCCAGTTCTCTGCAGCTCTCTTCTTTTTCAGAGTCTCCAGGAAGAAATCTGAGTTATTCTCCTTCCCTTTGTTCTTAGCAACTTGAAGAATCTTTTGTTTAATCTTTTAAGGTTCAAAAAAAAAAAATTTATCTTTTAGAAATAGGAGTCCTGGAGCAGGAGCTGTTTCCTTAAGAATCTGCGCTTCCCTAGGGTGAGGGGTGCGCTTGCTGCTGGAATTTCTCTGATTCTCTGGGATCTTGATTTCATCACATGTTCCATTGCCGGGATACAGTTTTGGAATTTGTGAGCTCGTGTTGTGTCATGGTCATCGCTGCTGTCCATTTGGCCAGTGGTGATGCTCCTGGGCCTCTACAACCCTGTGTCACTCTGCCATCTCTCCTTTCTGTTCTGATGCTTGTATCTTCTGGAGAGTTTGTTAGTCCCCAGGTGCCCTAGAACTGGCTGTTCTAGCAAGCCTGACACAATAGCATAAACTTACTTGATTTTTCTAAGGAATCAACCAGTTAACTTTTGCTCTTGACTGAAGAAGTGAGCGAAAACTTTCAGAAGCTACTTTGGCCCTGGGGTGAGTGTGTCCATCCCCAGCGTCCTGCTCTTCTCCTGACGTGTCCATGGCGGCGATGGTGATCTTTTTAAAATTTCTCATTGCCCTTTGGAGTTCCTTTAATTTGTTTTGATGTGGATTTTTGTTGATTTTCTTAATGTATAGTTTTTTTTCAGTGATAGTTGTAAAGGGGACCATTTCATTTCATCTGGACATCAGGATTGCTATGACACACATCTGGATTGCAATGACAAATGTTGTGTTTATTAGCAAAATTATTTAACCAGGAGACAGTTGTTTAACCTGGACAACAAACAACGTAGATGTTTAAGAGGAAAATTGTTTTCACAATTGAGTACTTATTTCCTGCAGAGCTTCATAGGGCCCTCATGGGTAGAAGGTGCCGGAGGCAGGTTGTGGCTCAGTGTAACGAGGTGTTGCTGCCCTCCCTGCCCAACAGATGGACACAGAGGAAGCAGTAATCTCCAGCTACTAGAGAGAGGTGGGAAAAGGCTGGCCATGCGTTAGTTACAGTGAGAAAAGATTCTGCCTGATTTTGGCAAAAATAAGTAACATTCTCTTCTATCAACAAGGCAATAAACTGTCAAATTAAAAAAAAAAAAAACAATAAATATAAATCCAGTAAGGAGAGACTTCTCTTCCAAAGGATTATTGCCAGGGTGGGAGGCGGGGTGGTTGCAATAGGAAGAATGGGTTGATTTTATAAATCTTCATGCAGCTCAGCAGTTAGGCAAAAAGTAGTTTTCTTTTACAGGCAAGTGTAAGCCAGGCTAGAAAGAAGCAGGTTTGGGGAAGTGGGATGAGAGAGTAACACGCTGGGAAGCAGACGGCAGGACACTTGACTGAGAGCAGCCTGTTCTCGGGGGCCTACCGGCTGCTCAGGCTGAGGGGGGCCCAAGCGCAGCGGCTTGAAGAAGGTGAACACACATTTTGTTTGGGTTGACCAAGCAGTTCAGCTCATCATTTTGAGGCAAAAAAATGAGAATTTGCAGCACCTGCACCTGACCTTGTCAAGGTAAAGAAGGAGGAGCATCTGGAGTGTTATCTGAGTCATATGGGAAGGGGGGTTCTTTCCAGTTGGTTGTTTTAAGAACACAAAAGGGTGGGTGACTCCTCGGCCTTGTCAAAAGCCAACATTATAACAAATTTAGTTTAACGATTTAATTGGCATTTATTTGCAATTCTAAAATCGGGAGCCACCTCATCCTATAACACAGAATGACTGTTGTGATGAGCTGAGGAAAGGAGACTGGCTTTATGCACAGTAAAGGGACAGAGAACAGAAAGCAGCCTGGTCCTTTCAGAGTTACTTTTCTCACAGGGTTAAAGCAGAGGAAACTTCTTTATTATCTGACATAGGTTGGCTGGAATCTCCTGTTTTGTAGGAAAACTAGCCTGTTTCAAAGTTCAGTTTGATTATTTGGTGTTTAGCTGAAATGCACCTGCTCTGATTTGGTCTGTTCTGCTGAGGCCCAGAGGCCCAGGGCAGCCTGCTAAGACAGTGGCCTCCCATAAACTAATCCTATGCTGTCGAGACCTTCTTGACAAGAAGGCGTTCCCAGTTGCCTTTTGGCTTTCCCTGGTCATTTTTCAGGCACCTACTGGATCAAGGCACAGCACTGGATCAAAAACTGAGCTTGCCCCAAGGAAACCACAGTCTGACAGTGATCTTTGGAGACTCCCAGAACTGCAGCTGTAGATCACGTGCATCTTGGCCTGGGAATGTGGCAAATTCAGAAAGTCAGGATGACATACAGAGTTTACTGTGAAGGTCAGGCCGGTAGGATTTATTGATGGATTGCATTGGGGCAGTTAGAAGAGAGGTCTGCAGGTTAACTGCAGGGAGTTTAGTCTGGGCGTGGCAGGTTGGGGGGGGGGGTCGGTTCTGGTTGTGTTAAGTTCCATACGCCTCTTAGATCCAAGTAGCTTCTACAAGTAGAGAGTTGGAGTCTGGAATTCAGAGATTTCAGGCCAGACGGTTGAATGTGGAGGTGGCTTTTGGGTCATCATATGCAGGGATCAGAGAGCTGACCTTGTACAATGGAGGACAGTGTGTTAGTTAAGCAAGGCCAGCAGTGATTTAATTTTCTGGGCTGGTGGTAGATTTGCAAGTGTGAGGAGGCCTGCTATTTTCCAAAATGGTGCCCTCTGACCTGTGAGTGGGGCTGTTCTGATCTGCTGAGTAGCACTGGGAGGGTTCTGTGGACCTTGGGGCGGACTTGGGGTGACCTGATGCAGTTCACTGGTGTGAGTTTGTCCTCTCTTCCTTATCCCCAGGGGCTAATTGACTTCCAGGACTCTCTGTGGGAAACAAGTAGCTCAATTATATGGAGAATGAATCTGGGCAGGGAGCTTTCGTAACATGCTGGAAACAAGGAACACCACTAGGGGAGGACTCTGGTTCCGTAAACACGTACCCATGCAGAAAGCCAGTGGCAAGCTGATGATTAGCGTAGTCCTGTTAAGTGTGTCAGCGCCTGTATTGTATGCTGAAATATCCGTAGAAAAAGAGGATTTCTGGCCACATGGCAGATATGGCTGAGTTTCACGAAACCCTCCTACTGTAAACACAAAATGCTAAGTGAATGCTGTACTTACAGAAGATGCCAAAAAGGTATACATATTTTAAGAAAGGAAAAAATTACATTAAAATCATAATACTCAATATACACCAATAACAGAAGATGAATACAAGTCATGTTGAGCACCTCTTGTAATTATAGGACTTGAGGATTACAAGTTTAACGCAACATTTTCCTTTCTTAAAATGTGTATATGTTTTTTGGCACTCTCTTTGAAATATGTACCTTAGTTTGAAAAACAAAAGTAAGTAAAATCCCACAGGTGCTAGACATAGAGGAGAAAACCACAGAGTCATATCAGACAGCACCATACTGACTCTGGGAGTTTGGGACTGGCTAGAGGCCCGAGGATGGAGTGTGACCCCAGGTGTGGACAGGGAATTCGGCTGTCATGTGGGTGAATCGGAGGACCCAGAGCTTGTCATCTGCATACGGTTTTCACTCTAGCCCGTGTGGGGTGATGCTGGAGGGGAAACTAGGGGAGATCTTTAAGCTGGTGACACTCACAGGCTTGGGCTTACTTTTTGTACATGTGCTGTGGGGGTGGGAAGGATCCAGGTCAAAAGTTGTTTAAGGTGCGTGACATGGTTGGGCCAATGGCATGGTACCACGTTGGCTGTATTTAGGTAGACCATGCCATTGGCCCAACCCTGTCATGCATCTCATCCCCCGCCTTCTTTCCCTGCCCCTTCCCCACGCTCTATATAAGTGGCTGTTTGATGCAATAAAGTTGCGTTCCTGCTTAAAAAATAAATAAATAAAAATGAAATTTAAAAAAAAAAAAATTTCTCCATCAACAATGTAAAAAAAAAAAAAAAAAAAAGATTTTTTTCAGCCCTAAGCTTATTAATTTTTTTTTTTTGCATCTGGCATAATATTAAATATAATTAATAATAAATTTACCTTTACATTTCCATACACTAGTCATGTAAATTTATATACTGTGCTCTCCAGGCTTGTCCCAACTCCCTTCCTTATTTCCCCATAATTCCACTACTGTTCCAGCTAAATGCTCCACCACACATTGGGACACTAAGCTGTTAACAAGAGTCCCTATGACTGACAGCTGCTCAAATGCTGGTGAATCACAGAGGACACCTGTAGAATCTCAGTCATCCCTTTGTATAAGATCAGTCAACCAACAGGAAGGACAGAGCATCTGGCCCAGATACCCATTTACTTCTTCTTAGACCACTCCCTCCTAGTTTCTACTCTGGGCCTCAACCACGTTATGAAAATGTACCACCATTCATAACATATCACCATTCATAATTTTCACTTGGATGTCTCCTTTTTTTTCTTTTCCCCCTTCTTCCTTTTGAACCTAAGCAAGTTTTTCACATTGGCTCTTCTTATTACTATAATAAATATTTCTTTCAAAATAATTGCACTAAATATAAAAAAGTACTCATTCTTGGCAATCACCTTCTGCTTCTTTGGTTGCTAGAGAGCAAGCTCCATAAACATAGTGCGAGTGTTTCTACAGAGAGAGAGCAGTGAAAACTAATTCAGCATAAAAAATGCTTCTACCTGCAGATAGGATCTGGGGAAAGCATGTGGGGAGATTTGCACCTCACAGACACACTGCCCTGGAGATTTGACCAAACTAAAAATCCTGAAATAGCAACAGCTTTCTTTATTTCTTCACATGTAGGATTTTCTGGAGTAGATCTGTTTTGCCTCACTTTATCAGATCTCTCAAATTTGTCACATTCAGCTTTTCCTCTCATATTGAGAGCTCCAACAGTTTCTATTTTCTGGTATCATCATCAGTAATTTAGTATTTCATTTGTTTAGTTTTAAATATAGATATTCTCATTTAATCCCTTCCCATATTTTCTGTTTCCTGTGTAACCTTTATCCCTTCATTTCTCTCTCAAGTTGTTTTCTTGAGTCAAAGGTCAACAGCATATTAAGTCAAAAAATGGGAGAAAGTTCTCTGATAATCTTAATGTAGGGAGATACTGATTTCTGTTCTCAGAGATACCTGGTCTGGAGGATATCTATGTAAAGTCATCTATGATACTCTGATCAAAAAGAGTTTTGAGAATTCTGAGCATATTGCAACACTCAATAAAAATAAGGGATGATTTTCATCTACGGATTTCTCACTCAAGACCCAAATATGGGTCTCAAATACCTTCCGAATGTAGGCCTAGGAATGAAAGCTTATAGCTCTTCTTACTAAAGAGACTCTGTGATGTGGGACTGTGCTCATTATTACATTATCATTCTCTGTGACTTGCACTCAGTTTCTTCCCTGAGAGCAGAAATGGAGCTAATGTCCACGAGTGCTTTTGTCAAACTTAGGATTCCTAGCACCGTATTTAGTTCAGGGGTCCCAATGGTCTATAGTCAGGTTGTACATTTAACTAATGTCATTTAAAATAACCATATCATTGAGTCTCACAACACACCATGGTTCTTTCCTAATGAAATAGTCTCTCTGAAATAAAGCCCATTAATGCAACCTGATTATAGAAGGAATGCTCTGAACGTGATCTACAAAGTCATAGTATGACAGGATAAAACGCAGCCTACCCACACCCACCCACACACAGAGCACACACACGGTACAGATTCTTTTTTTTTTTTTTTTTCTGCCAAGGAGCAGAGAAAAAAGGAAACAGTTCTATTTCTTCCCCTCCTGTGTTCAAAGCCTGGATTGAGGCCAGTGTCCTAATCAGATCTCATTGGCCCTGGAGGAATCAGAACCTTTTGTAAAATATAATAAAGGGCATAAAATCATGATAAAATGCATGAAAAAGCAGTGCTTTTGGTTAGGGAACTAGAAATAATTTAGCAGAACAGATGGATTGCATTGGTTTGGTATTATGGAGGACATGAAAGGGCTCATTTTGTGGCAGTTCCAAACTAAGACAAAATGTCCAACTTAAATTTGACAAGTCAAAGTACCTGCCTCCACTGGGGGAAACTCTATTTTCTTTAATCATTTTCAAAGTGGTGACATATTAGGCAAGAATTTCCACTGAAATATCTCATTTTCTGAAAACATTTTATCCATTGTCCCTACATATAGGAATTAAAATATTTTTCCACAAAATCTTTAAGATGATAGATACTAAAAAAAATATGATCAATGTATCAAAGGTACCCTCTGTTGCAAATACAATACTTAATATTTAATGAGTAAATTCATAGTCTTACTATATTCTTGATATACTTTTCCCTCTTAAAAACAAATGCAAGGCCAAGCATGGTGGCTCACTCTTGTAATTCTAGCACTTGGGGAGGCTGAGGCAGGATTGCTTGACTCTAGGAGTTTAAGATAAGTCTGGGCATTAGTGAGGCCCTATTTTTACCCCCACCCCCAAAATCAATTTTTTAAAATTAGCTAGGCATGATGGCACATGCCTGTAGTCCCAGCTACTGGAAGGGTGAGGTAAAAGGATGGCTTAATCCCAGGAGTTGGAGGTTGCTGTGAGCTGTGACGCCACAGTACTCTACCCAGGGCGATAAAGTGAGACTCTGTTCTGTCTCTACGGAAAAAAAAAAAAAAAAAAAAGTATTCTTTCAAATGTTCCCCCAACTGCAAATCTCCTCTGCACTGCCCTCCTCAGAGAAGAACTCTTCAAAGTTTTTTCATGACAAAAGGGAAGTGAAAGAAGGAAGGAGGCTGTTGAGCAGGCAGGCACCCTGACAAGCTTCGGTCTTTTCTGTTGGTTACATAGAAGGAGAGTATTCCAAGTTGGGAGCCCTGGCTTCTAGTTCTGACTCCCACACGCCTATAATATGTCTGTAGACTGCTTTGCGACATCTCTCTGGGCCTTGGATTTTCCATCTATAAACATAGGAGGTTTGACTAAATTATTTTGATATGCCCTGTTAGCCCTAAAATGATAAGATTCTATGGGAAATCTCCTTACCACAATGAAAATTTAATAAAATATGCTTTACTTTGATTTATGGATTTGCCTTAGGCCAGCAAGTATAATAATTGTAATGATAAATTACTACGGCTGAGGCAGGAGAGGGGACCTGACCATGAGGATTTTCAAATGGAGTCCAGCTACTCCTTGAAGCCCATTTCTTATAAGCTTTAATCATACTTGAAAAATATGGTCGTATCCCTGCCCTGTGACAACATCAAGATAATGAACACTTAGCAATTTTTAAACAGTTTTGTGTACAGCCCCTTCTGTGTTACTGCCATGTGTTTGTTTCTCAGATAAATGCTTATTTCTGTTCTCGCCCATCTCTAAATACTCCATTCATTTGCCTATTAGTTTTGTTAAGATTATGCTAAGAAGCTGAGCCTTTGCTGTAGGGGTTCCTATCACTGACTGTACCTTGGAATCAGCTGGGGCAGTTTAAGAGGCACTGATGCCTGGGGACTGACTTCCAGAGCTTCTTTTCTTTTTTTTTTTTTCTTTTATTAAATCTGTCTGGGTGAAGTCTGGGTACCCAGACACCTAGACACACCCAATGAATTCTAAAGGGCAGCCTTGGTCAAGAATCACATGTTAGAGGGAGCTATCCATTTTTCCTGCACGTAAATGAATTCAAGATACTGCCACTGTACTGACCCACATTTGGGACTATGGAATAGTTAAAATACCTGGTTGGTGGACAGAATGTTGGGGAATAAAAAAAGATCTGTCTTATCTTCAAAATGTCAAGTGTCTTAATACTAGTTGATTTAGTCATTATTCTTTATTTTAAAATATGTCAGGGTACAGAGCAATTTCTAAAGCACTTCAGAGAAGACATAAATCTTATTCAACACGATTTGAATGGTAAAAAAGCTGGGATGGTCACAAGCATATGTACTATGTATTTTTAAAGTTTTATTTCTACCTATTTCGAGTCACTTTGCTCATTAGGAAACAAGAAGTTTTATCCCTTAGTTTAAATTCTCAATTTTCAGAATTCTTTATGCAACTGAATTTCCTATATTGTAATTTTTTGAAGGGTAAATAAACATGTCAGTGGTTTTATTTAAGGCATTGCTTTAACCATATATGAAACAAACTTTCTCTCCACAGTATTTTGTGTTAACACCACAGTTTTCGATAGATGAGAGATACATAACTATTCATTTTTAATTAATAAACTTTAATGCTGTTGTTTCAAAAATCCTGTATTGTGTTCCAAATTGACTCAGAAGGACAGTTCCCTGATTAATTGTATTATTATAATTTCCATTATTGTTATTTTGGTAGCAGTTTTCCACATTGATTCTTTCTTTCTGGCAGAAGTTTTTAAAGAAATTCCAGATCAACTTAATTCTGATTATTAATGGCACAATTATTTTTGATGTATTTATCTCCCTGAGTCTACTCAACTGTAATATACAAATATCTCTTAGAAAAATTACATAACATACTCAGATTTACTCATCACATCTAGATAATTTGTACTGCTTCCCAAGCCTGCCATGTCCTTTAGAGACAGTTCACAAGGCTCGCTGTTTGAGTTTCTTACTGCTTTGTGGTTATATTCTAAGACACAACACATACAAAAAAAAAATTTTTTTTGTAAACTAAACAAAACAGTGAGCTGTTATGTGCTGCCATCTAGTTAGAGTGCTCTATAAAACAAATTTTAATTGAATTTCCATTACTTGAAGTATTCAGCATTTTCCAGTCTTGATGTCAGATAATCTGCACCTTCCAAAAGTGTTTTTCCATAGAGTAATATATTTCTTTACTTAGATTTGGAAAAAAATATATTTTTCCTTTTTTCTCATCTTCCTTCCTAGGTGGGCAGAAACGGTGCTGGCGATCCCATCCCTGAGCTCCTTCGCATCTTGAGATTTTTATCCTAAACTTGCTCTCCATTTTCTCATTGGATCTAATGAGAAGTCCCAGAAGGGACAACTGTGCTTAGTTTTGTGTCTCAGAATTGTTTTGTAATTACTTTGTGTTGGCTCTTGAACAAAAGAGTTAACATTTCAGCACAGGGCACTGCTTATGGTTTTTACTTATGAATTAAGAGAGACAAAGTTATGCAATATTAGTCACAAAGAGGCAATGAAAATTCCATGTAATATGTAATCCAACAAAAGCATTATAAAATGTTATTATTCTCAAAACAAATGTGAGAGCAAGCAAATGTTTGTGGGTGGCTTGGTGAGGCTGGGAGTCATGAGCACTTCTGGAAAAACAACTGCAAGTGCATTTGTAACAGATGATGGGTCATTCTCTACAACTTCTTTTTCAGCACAGATAAGCACATTCTTTTTGTCAGAAGCACACACTTCAGAAACCCAAGTGCCTAATCAAAGGACTAGGTGAAGAGGACACCAAATGACCCCTCCAGATTCATTTCTCATGGTGATAAGAAAGCTGCTGGTTTTGCTCTCTGCTCCCAATAGAATCACTAACCTAAATATAAATTATTCAATGGGGGAAAGAGTTAAATGGTATTGGCATGAACCGCCTCAACTTTTTAAAAACAGTGCCACGTCATGCCAAAAAAAGTTAACCCATATAACCGCTGTAATCTAATATAATCAGGACTAATGTTTTCTCTGGCTACTAATCGGGACTAGTGTGCAGAGCCAATTTACACGAGAGCTTACAAACTAAGAGCATTGTGTTTACTCAAACATCCTAAAACTTTAGTCTCTTCTTAATCAAAAGTTTTAGAGTACAAAAGAACTCCTTAGCCATTGTAGCTTCATGCAGCACTAGAGCAAATAGCTTGCCTGATGCCCTTGTCTGCACATGGGAAAACCAGAGATCAGCAAGGTTAAATGACTTGACAAAAGTATACAGATAATTGATGGCAGAAGGAAGGTCAAATCCAGTGTTGAACAATCACCTTTCAAGGAATCCATCTTGATTAATTTCCTACGTTGCTCAATGACTTGACATAAAACAAAAGTTTGATTTGTGGATCCGTCTACTGTTTCCAAACAAAGGAGACCTTTTCTTGTTTTCAAACTGCCATCTTTTCTATCACTTTACTGTTGTTTCATTAATTAAAAAATTGACTATCCCCCTGATTGAGGAAAGCTGACTCTCCTCTGCATGCCAACAGAACTGAGATGCCTTCTCTTTTGTGCTACTGAAATAGTAACCACAATACACAGAGTAACTCACATAAAGACAGAAGGAGAGCCGGTTTCCCAGTTAAGATCTGGGATACTTTCCCCTTCACACCCTGACATATAGTGTTACGTCTTCCTTCTCTAAGTCCCCTTTGATGCTGACAAGATGAGCTAAGCAGATGATCACGGCCTTTCTCATTTTATTTCTTCCCCAAGCCCAATCAATAATAGAGTCTTCAAAATCACAGCAATATAAAACTCGTGACTCAAAACCCCTTGAGAGTTTGTAATTACATTTTTACTCGTATGCTCCTTTGATTAATGTTTGCAGATGGTGACCTTCTTGAAGACAGGGAATATATCTTTTGACTCCTTCCTCTAATAGAGGTGCCTGGAAAATCAAATTCTTGATGAATAACATTGATTGGATATATCACCATTCTCAAGGTGTGATCTCCAAACCAGTAATGTCAGAATCACCACACATATATTAGCAATACAAATCTTGGACTCCACTCTAGACATACTGAAATGCTGAGTTTAGAGTTCTGTGTTTTGGCATCCTGCCAGATGATTGTGCTGTACGTCAACATTCGAGATTGCTCCTCTGTAAGCATGGCTCAATTTCTAATGCAGGGTAGCTACACAAACCTGGCAGGAAAATAGTACCAAAGATGGCAGATTACTATCTGGATGTTGGTAAACAATGCATTGACCCAGTGTATACATTATATTCCCACTTGACTATATCATTTTCTGTGAAATCTAATAAATCTCTGTCTTTTGAGACAACTGGACAACTAAGTTGAGTTCTTTTTCTTTCATTATTATTCTTCTTTTTTTTTTTTTTTTTGAGACAAAAGCTTCCTCTGTTGCCCTGGGTAGAGTGCCACATGGCATCACAGCTCACAGCAATTTCAAACTGTTGGGCTCAAGAGGTCCTCTTGCCTCAGCATCCTGACTACAGGCAGCTCTACAACACCTGGCTAGTTTTTCTAGTTTTAGTAGAGACAGGGTCTTGCTTACTCAGGCTAGTCCCGAACTCCAGAGTTCAGGCAAGCCACCCACCTCAGCCTCCCAGAGGAGTGAGCCACCATCAATTGAGTTGAATTCTTATTTTCCACAACCAAAAAGAAATTGTACATACTGCTTAGGAGAGAACCATAACCTAGACATCAGGCGTGATAAGCAAATCCTTGGGGTCCCAGCCAACAGTGACTGTACCCCCTCATGCTAGCTCACTTTAGAATGAGCAGGCAAGGGGGCTATTGTTTAATTTCCTGGTGCCCCTCCCAGCCAATTTAGAAAGAATGGTCTTGACTCTTTATTAGTCCTTAAGTGTCTGGGTAAATGAATTCTCATACCTGAGCTGGGACCTAACTTCCTCTTTTGGAGTGAACAGGTAAACTCAGAGGGCAGATAGTGTCATTGGCTTTGATTTTTTTAGAAGGCTCAGAAACACTAATCAGCAAACCTTTGAGGTAGAAGCCTTGCCGTTTCAGCTAGCCAAAGTACCTAGCACGCACCCGCAGTCCCTGATCCATTACATTCCTTACCTCTAATGGTGAGCTTCTCTTCTGATTCTTTATCGACTCTGACTCTTACAAAATTTTGTAAATTGCTAGAATTTTTGCTTATGTTTCTGTTTTTTTTTTTTTTTTTTTCCACAAAGAATGTGTATAAATTGCTTCCTTTGTGCTTAGTAAAGGAATGGGCTGGGCAAAGCCCTGGATAATGATATAAATTCTACTATTTCTGACCAGGTAAAACTGATTTGGAATAATCTCAGTATATTCCATTTTTATTTCCTCCCCTATTCTTTTGGTAAAAATACTCAGGAAGAAAATGCAAGTCATAAAAACAGTATTTTCCTTTTGGTTCTATTTTTATCTCATGGAAGTAAAAGTCTCTAGAAAAGATAAATTTTATGTAGTTAATGGTTTCTAAAATGTCATTTTGAATATTCCTAAAATTGTTCATGTAAGGGCAGAGGAATATTAAATTCTTAGGTGTTTTAAAGTAAATTATTTTTCAACAATTTTAGAAATTTCATTTCATGTTTTAGTCTAGGTTGGCATCTCATAAAGTCATAGAGCAAGTAATTTCATCTGGCCAACAATTTATTTGATAACATAGGACCAAACAGATATATGTGGGCAATAATTTCATTACTTAAGAAAACAAATCCCTGATGAACCATCATCTCACTATGTGATGAAAAGTACGTTTTGTTTGCCCTGTCATAAAGTTTTGGATAAGATGTTGGTGCTTGATCTTCATTAAGAGCACACCTTCTGATATGTGCTCTTAAGTGTATTGCTTGGTAATTTGTGGTTAAGTGTTACTGGGAGACTCTTGTTATCTGACCAGGCTGGGGCTGGCCTCACTCTTACTCGTCAGCCCCACTGGGCTTATGACATGTCACCGTTTGATGTCAAATTATTCAGTGCTATATAAACGGAATTGTATGGTTTCAAATAAGACAGGATTAAAATAGTGTGACGTGTGAGGAACTGAAAAAGAAGACTGACCAGAAAGGGATGATAAGACCAATGTGAACCATACTCATGTCATTTATTTCTATATTTTGCCTCTTTTGTGTACAGCTCTCCCTCGGGTAACAGGTTTTAGAACTACCGCTACCTAACGATGCAAGTGAAGACTGTGATCAGCCACTGCCAGTTTAAAATGGCTGGGACCAGGCCAGTTGCTGCAGGATATAACAAAACTTGAATGTGGAAAATGTAAGGAGCAATGACTCAGCTGGCACAAGCACAGAAAAACTGCAGAGCAGGAAAACATCTATAGCAGATGCAAAGGTAAGACAGGAATGGTCACATGAATAAATGCATTTTGTCCATTCAGACCAGCCTACCACAAGTAGGCTTCATGGACTCCAAATGGGGTTGTACAAGAAAAGAGAATGATTTGGCCTCCAAAATGCATTATCAAAAAAATAAAATACTTAACGATAACTCTAAAATGAACCAAAGATATGAAAGTCTTCTGCTATAAAATATGGATGCCACTGGCAAAAGATAAATGATAGACGTTCACTGAAGGAGAGAACCAGATCAATAAATCTAGCTCATTTTCCTTCACTTTGGGTTTTCTACAGAAAGGATACATTTAATCCAAAGCAGAGCTTTAAATATGAAAAATGTTTGATAATTCTATCATAAATATATAATAAACCTTGTGAGAATAAATCTGTACAGAGTACCGTAGTATATTCATTCACAATCTCAACTGCTGAATGATCCATAAAACATTATCAACTATTTGACGTAAGAAAAATGACCAATTTAGTTCACCTATAAGATGGAATGTATTAGTCACCCTGTAAGGAAAAAAAATCCAAAAAAAAATTATTTATTCTTAGAAATTAACTTACTGAATGTCTTTTGCATCCTGAAATTTCAACTATTTTGAGTAGTTTGCAGAGGAAAAGGATCAGACTGATGTAACTCACTTTATAAAATACAGGCAAATGCTCCTTAGGAGCATTTTGTCTTTTTATGAATTTCTATATCAACTAAAATATTTTATAAGTTCAGTTAAAACTAAATTGATTTCGAGTAAGAATTCTGTTGACTACATTACACAACGCTAAAAATAAGGTACTAGGGAGAGTTTGGAAAGACATGAAAGGAATTGACACCAACTATTTAAAAAATTATATAATCAGCACTGTTTAAAGCCTGACCTTAGAATTTATACCTGCAAATAACCATGTGCAATTTGCATATGACCCCAAAAGTACTCATAAAATATTGTTTTGTTTTGTTTTTAATTTTATTTCCAATTAATATGAAGGTAAAATGATTAGGTTACATTGTTCCACATTTGTTAGGCAGAGGCCAAGTTTTAGTTGTGCCCCTCACCCAGGGGATGTGCCACAGACCTTTACATTGTGCCTGTTAGGTGAGAGCACACCAATCCTCCTGCCTCCTCTCCCCCTACGCTTCCTCCCCACCAACTTGAGTTGAATTGAGTTTTTCTCTTGTGTGGGTGTGCATTTGTTCATCTGCCACTTTCACATTTGTATTAAGTACATTGGATACTTGCTTTTCTATTCTTGTGATACTTTACTAAGTAAAATGGTCTCCAACTCCATCCGGGTTAATACAAAAGATGTAAATTCTCCATCTTTTTTTATGGCTGAATGGTATACATAGACCACAGTTTATTCAACCATTCATGTGTAGATGGGCACTTGGGTTGACATTGCTTTTATTTTATTGAAATATAGTGAATTTAATATGGTCTCAATGTATCACTTTTCTCATGACATAACTATAGTCAATACAATATCCACTGCATTTCTTTCCTGAGCTGGGGATGATTATGTTGAGTTTCTTGTATTTTCTAACATGATTTTACATGTATTGATTAAAATATTTTTTAATAGATCTATATCATATTCTAGACATTTTCTAAGCACTAGAATTATAAAATTCTGTAAGACAGAAGTGTTCCCTGTTCTTACAGGCTGAAGTTTTTAACTCATTGTTCTTTGGTTCTGTGTCTTTCTCTGAATATCGAAGAAGGAAATTCAACATAAAAATGCCTTAAATTCAAATGCAGAATCAAATAGCTACTGGCAGTTAAATATTTTACAAATTTGACAATAGAAACCTTTCTTAATTGATAACACTTTTGCTTTTAACCTTTAAAAGCCTAAACAGATTTTTCTAAATAAAAAAGGGATTCACCAGGAATCTACAGAAATGAATCTAAAGAAAAATCGGTAAAATGAAATTAGTCAAACACTTATCATAAAAATATAAAAATTATCAGATACTTTGATGTAAATAAGTGACTTTTATTGTTACAAAGATAGTTACTACTTTTCAAATCTATTCATTCCCATGAGGCAAAAGTGGCATAAATTCAAATTTTAGCTTATAACAAAAAATAAAAATTACTTACCACTTAATGCTTAGCAAAAAGTTTCTCAGAAGATGAGTTCAATAAATACTGCCTATTTGCAAACTACCATGTGTATGTACTAATGCTGCAACAACAGAACACACACATCAAACACTGATTGAGCACCTACTGTGTGCCTGGCCCAGGGTCATAGTTCTGTGCTACTTGTGACTGTGATGGCTCATCAATCACAGTGTTTGTGCTATATGGTTAGCATTTTTCTACTACTGCTCAAATGAACACTGGTATCTTTACATGATTTATTTAAGTAAGTAAAAGAGTGTGGCCAATTCAGGATTACCTCACATTTATTTAGCAGCCCAGTTTCTTGCAGTCGTGACCAGATGCTCTGTATTCGTCCAGCATGCTCAGGGTGGGTGGTCGAATTGCCACAAATGCACTGGTGTTTCAGCATCAGGGGGTCATAGGCAATTCCTTCAAGACAAAAGAAACACAGCACCACGCTTAGTAATAACAAGAGCAGAGTACACATTAAAAGATAATGAGATTGTTCAAAAAATCATTTTTTAAAAAACAAATTCTACAAAGAGAGAAACAACGCAGATCAGCAAACTCTTAGGAGGACATGAGAACTATTGAGTCCAGTTGGTTATCTGAATATTTATGCAAAAACATCAACCCCTGGATTGACCAGTAGTCTGACCCTAGCTTGGGAAACTTACTTACAAAGTGATGAAGATGATGACATTTTAAGAAACGTCGGATTAACAACAGAAAGGCTGCCAGTATTTTAAAACATGACGAATTATTTTAGACAAATAATTAAATTCAGTAGAGCAGTGGTCCCAAAACTTTTTGGCACCAGAAGCCAGTTTCATGGAAAAAATTTTTTTCACAGATTGGGGTGGGAGTGGTTTTGAGATGATTCAGGCATATCGCATTTATTGTGTACTTTATTTCTATTATTACTACATTGTTATCTATAACAAAATACACAACTCACTATAATGCAGAATCAGTGGGAGGCCTGAGCTTGTTTTTCTGCAACTAGACAGTCCCAGCCCTGGCATCACCACCTCAGCTCCTCCTCAGACCGTCAGGCTATAGAGTCTTACAAGGCGCGGGCAGCCTAGATCCCGCGCATGCACAGTTCACAGTAGGGTGTGTGCTGCTGTGAGCATCGGAGGCTGGTGCTTATCTGAGAGGCGAAGGCGCATGCGCAGTTCACAGTAGGGTGTGTGCTGCTGTGAGCATCTAAGGCTGGTGTTTATCTGAGAGGAGACCGAGCTCAGGTCTGATGCGAGTGAAGCAGAGGGGCTGTGAATACAGACAAAGCTTCGCTCACTTGGCTGCTGTTCACCTCCTGCTCTGTGGCCCACTTCCTAACAGACCAGGGATTGGAGACCAAAGCCGTACAGGTTTTAATTTTCTCGTAGATGCCACAAAGTGAGCTGGCTCTTTACATCCGTCATCAACAGTTCCAGCCTTGTAAGAAACTGTAGAATTTTCCAACTCCTTGTCTATTCTGTTCAGCAATTCCTTCAAGTTATGCAAACGGGTTTCTTCTTTGTGTTTTTCCCATAATTTATGCCATTGCGTAAACAATATGGACATTATACGATTATAGTATTGTGGGAAATTTGAAGTGTTACTTTTTAAAAATGAATGTCAGTTGCAATACTGTTAGTAGAGATTACATAAATAATGACTATAATCTGCTTTTAACATATCAGAAGAAATTATTTAATGAATCAAATTTCTTCCAATATGACCAACAAAGTGAGTGCCTTTTTGGAGGGAGTGGGGGGAAGAATTCATGATAAGAAATTACATAACAACATATTAGCATGTTTCGTATCTCAGTTAAACAGTTAGATCCTGTTATGGGAAAGTGCTTATAAGAATTCATGATAAGAAATTAAAGAACAACATTAAAAAAAATCCATTCAAGAACTGGTAAGTACCAGCAATTTATGTTGCAAAGCAAATTTTATACATTTTATTCTCCCTTTGTCTTACATTATTGTGTTAGAGAACCGTTACTCAAGAGAGGAAAATATTTTTCCTTGAACATACTAAAATCATGCAGAAGAATGGTACATGTATTTTAAAACCATGTGGTAAAAATTATGTCTAAGAAAAAATATCATTTTATTAGTCCAAGTAATATCCATTCTTAAGACTCAAACGGCTTCAAAACCATCCCTGTGCCACTTATTCTCACGTTTTCATCCTCAGCTCTGACCTCTCTCCTGAGCAGCATACTTGCATACTTACCTACTCAATTACCCATCCCAAATCTCCATGTAGATGTCTCATGGCTTTCATATGTCTCTGATTTTGAATTCACAATCTTAAACCTCACACAGTGTTTTTTATTTTCACAAAGGTATCAAGATCTGCCATTACTCATGCCGACATGCTTAGTATCTTCTCAACACTTCCTCTCAATGAACCAAGATCATGTCTGTTTTCTATCCAAAACAGACATATCTCCATCTCTGTCTCTCTCTCTCCCTTCCCTCTCTCTCTGAAACAGGGGTCTATGTTGCCCAGGCTCGTCTTAAACTTCTGGCCTCACAAGACCCTCTTGCTTCAGCTGACAGAGTAGCTAGGATAGAAGCTTAGAGGTGTGAGCCACTTTCCCTGGCTCCAAAACAGATCTCGAGTCACTCACTTTTCTTTAGCGCCACTGCCAAAACCATACACAGCAGCAGGTGCTATTATCACCAATCTGGACTGCTGAGATGGCCTTGCAACTGACTACCTGACCTTCACTCTATTCCCTGTGCCACTTTTGTTGAAATCCTTCAGTGACTTGACCGATGAAAGTGGAACTCCTCAAGGCCAGCATAGATAGGCCTCTCCCCATCTTTCCAGCTTCATTCCATGTTCCTCCCTCCCTTCCTTCCTTCCATTCCTCAAAGACATCAAACACTGCCAGCCTTGGCTCTTCACACAGTGCTCCTCTCTGCCCGAAACCCTTTCTTCCTGATTAACACGAGTATAGCCCTCATCCTGATAATTCCTTCTCATTCTTTCAGGCTCAGTTTTAATGTCACATTCTCAACCAAGAATTCCCTGAGACCTCCAGACATCTCTAACTATATCTCCTGTAGCGTCCTGTAGATACTTCAGAACATTTATCGCAGTTATTATGTGCAGTTCTATAATTCTGTTAATTAAACCCTTTCTTCACTATATGGTATGAAAAAACAGACTGTGGTTGCGTTTTTTACCTCTGAACCTTCAGTTTCTATAAATATCCTTGAAATAAAGCAAGTCCTATAAAGTATTTTTTAATGAATAAGTGACAATATAAAAAACAAAAAGTATAGTATCTGCCTCATTTTCAAAATATATTCTTTAAGGGTCGAGATTCTAACCATTACGTTGCTTAATATTTTTACTATTTCATCTCTTGACATATGTAAGCTCATCTTCATAATAATTTTCCCCCTTTTAACAACATTTTCTGCTAACCAAATACTAAGAAAAAAAAATGTGAAACAGATTATGGTAGCTGGAAAGTACTCCCAGGTATCTGGAGGTTATAATACAAGTCCGGAGCTCTTGGAAAGCCATCTGAATTTAAGGGGAAATGAAAAAAATCTGGAACCCCAAACCTCCTCTGATTCATCTTGATGTATCACTGTGGTGTTAACAGATAGACAGCAAGGTGAGACTTGAACCTCATCCTTCATTTCCATTTACCTCCCTACACTTTGTTTCTCAAAAACAAGGCCTTGTAGGGTGAAAAATAAGCCTCTTTTCTCTTTATGATCCATTTGGAATTCTACTTTCACCTGACTCTTTCTGCCCCACTGGTTGCAACATAACAAAGGCCAACGGATTAATCAACTTTTCTCTTAATCAATGAGACAAGAGTTAAAATCAGAATTTTGAAAAATATACAAAAGAATTTTAAAATATTAACCTGCATTTTAAACTCCAGTTGTTTGTTTTCTACTATCTATTTCTATCTGTCTGTCTATCTATCTATCTATACACATACACCAAAATAACACTTGGAATTTTTTTGATAAATTTTTAGATAAGCTTAGGCTTTGTGTTTTAGCTACCTTTCAGTTTGATTAAATGAGATAATGCAGTGGAAGCATCTAATGTAGTATTTTCTCCTCTGCTTAATCATTACATGTACTTAACTAACATTTTTTGTTTGTTTGTTTTGGTTTTTTTTTTTGTTTTTGGCCAGAGCTGGGCTTAAACCCACCACCTCTGGCATATGGAGCCGGCACCCTACTCCTTTGAGCCACAGGCACCACTCTTAATAGCGTTTAGCCGTGGAATTGATTTATGTTCTCAGACTTATACTCAGGCTAGTATAAGCTGTTAGGTTGAGTCTATCTGTCTCTATAATAAAAGTTGAGTTTCGAATCTTTATACCTAAAACTCTTGATTGAGATTCCTAGTTACTCACATTCAATTTCATATTGCATTTTTGATAACTACCTGAGGTTTCACAACTTCCCATGATATTTGCGAAATGGCACATTAAATTCCTCCCATGTCCAAGGACTAGCATAATACAAATATACTTGAAATGGCATCTCTCTTGTGAGATGCAGAATCAGTGCACAGTTATTGAATAGTTGCTATGTTCCAGATACCAGCAGCTTCATTTGACTGCATTTAACTTATGACCTACGAGTAAAAGTGAGACACATACAAATATAGTTAAATGACATATTTTTAATAAAAGAACACTGAGCCGGGCATTGTGGCAGGTGCCTATAGTCCCAGCTACTCAGGAGGCTGAGGCAAAAGAATCACTTAAGCCCAAGAATTTGAGGTTGCTGTGAGCTATGACGCCATAGCACACAACCCCAGGATGACTGAGTGCGACTCTGTCTCGAAAATAAATAAATAAATAATAAAAAGCCTTTCAAAATAAAAGAACTCTGGTACGAAAAGAAAATAATTGTACTATTAGGAAATCAGAGAAAATATCTTAAACATAAGATATGTCTAGTCAGGATTTCTTTCTTTGAATTTTCAGTGTGTAATTATGAGCAAAAACAAATACCACGAAAGTGATGCTCCAGATTATGTCATTTGTTATTAAATTTCTTTTTTTTTTTTTTAATGGTGACTCCTCAAATTATAACACCAATTTGATCCTATAATCCTATTACTAGGTATCTACCCAGAAGAAGAAAAAAATCCTTTTATCATAAGAACATCTACACTAGACTGGTTATTGCAGGTCTATTTACAATCACCAAAATGTAGAAACACCTAAGTGCCCCCTAACCCAGCAATGGATTAACAAGCTGTGGTACATGTACACCATGGAATACTATTCAGCCATTAAAAAAGATGGAGACTTTACAGCTTTTGTATTAACTTGGATGGGAGGTGGAACACATTCTTCTTAGTAAAGTGTCACAAGAATGGAGAATCCAATGTACTCAATTCTAATATGAAGACAGTAGATGAGTTAATTTAAGGGGTAGGGTAGGGGGATGAGATACCCGGGAGAGGGGAGGACAGGGGTCACGGTGTATGACACACGTCTAGGGGGGTGGGACACAATTATAAGAGGGATTTTACCTAAAAAATACAATTAGTGTATACTTATTCTTTGTTTCCTCAATGAATCCCAAATGATAAAAAAGATTAAAAATAAAATAAAAAGTAATTTAAAAAAATAAAGTGATCTGCAAATGGAAGAGTTACTAAATGGCTACAAGGACTATTCATAAACAAGAATCATATCTAAAAACCTCCGAGTCACACGCACAATGGCTGCTATTACTTTCTCAGTCCATGACTCTGAGATAAGCCATAAGGCTTATCTTCTCTTATTTTTCCTGTTTCTAACACACTCCTTACATTTTACTACCTGTAATGTTTGGTATTATATCTTTTAACAGGAACACATAAATCAAAGTACGTACCAAACAGTGCAATATTTATTTCATTATCTGGAAAACTTTGTTGTGTCCAGCAAGCAAATAATGTACTATCCAAAAATGATTTTTTAGTTGGTAAATCATGCCTCTTACTAGATAAGAGGGATTTCCTAAGACTTAGTGTTTTATTTTTTGTTTCTTCTTCTTTTTTTTTTTATTCATGTACACCCTCTTATCAGAGTGTCAGACAGCTAGAAAAGAAGTAGGCAGAAGAAATTCCCACCATAGGTTTTCCAAGTAACACTATATGAAAGTTTGTTAGGGGTTAGGAATTGGATTAAGTGTTGCCATGCAGCTATAGAGCCAGGAAGGAGATTCAACCAGCATGTAAGTTGGCAAAAAGTGAAGCCAAACACAATTCACTACACATTTGCTGGCAAAATATCTGGAAAGATTTTTCTACATTCAAGAATGAGTGAGGAAAAAAAATTACAGGGCCTTTGAGAATATACAACAGAAACTATGAAGGAAATATCATTCAGACTACTTAGCTCAGTGAACATGATTTACTATAGGAACCAAAATAAGATTTTAGAAAATGTTTTGGCCTCCTCAAATGTCAAAAGACACTGGTCCCATAAAATAGGAGCCAAAAGCTAAACGGAGAGATGTAAAACTAAATTAAAAAGACAATGGGATGAATAAAAATAAAGATGGATATGATAAATAGAAATTGCAAGGAAATTAAAAAGTAGTGAAATTAAAATTTCTACTGAAGGCAATAAAGAAAGGAATTCACATTTCAGAAACCCAGATCAGTGCTGTGGATACAAACTTGAAAAGCCCCTAAAAAATATGAAGGAAAGGACTATGAGATGCACAGAATGTGATGAAAATACAGAGGTCAGTGCAAAAATAATTAAACAAACAAAGTTGAGATTGTTCCTGAGAAGAGCAATTGAATACAGACATACCTCGGAGATGTTGTGGGTGTCACACCCAATCACTAAAGTAAAGCAGGAATCATAACAAGGCAAACCAGATGAGGGATTGTTTTCCTCAGACATATAAAAGGTATATTTATAATATATCATAGTCTTTAAGTGTGAAATAGCATTAGTCTAAAAAACAAGGTAGATATCTTAATAAAAATTATTTTATCCCTAAAAATGCTCACAGTCATCTGAGCCTTTAGAGAGTCGTAATCGTTTTGCTCATGAAGGGATTTTCCTCATTGTTGATGACCACTGACTCAGGATAGTGTTGGGTGGAAACGGTCAAGGTGCTTGAAGGTATTTCCTAAAATAACACAACAGTGACGTTTGCTGCATCAATTGAGTCTTCCTTTCACAAAAGATTTCTCCATAGCGCATGATACTACTGGATAGCATTTTACCCACAGTAGAACTTCTATCAAAACTGGAGTCCATCCTCTCAAACTCTGCGACTGCTTTATCAGTAAGTTTATATAACATTCTCCTTTGTTGTTGTTTCAACAATGTTTATAGCATCTTCACCAGAATTACATTCTCAAGAAACTGCTTTCTTTGTTCATCCATAAGAAGCAACTCGTTTGTTCAAGTTTTATCATGAGATCGCAGCAATGTAGTCCCATCTTCAAGCTCCTCTTCTAATTCTAGTTCTCTTGCTGTTTCCACCATATCTGCAGTGACTTCATCCATTGAGTCTTAAACCCCTGAAAGCTGTTCATGAGGGTGGAAATCAACTACTCCCAAACTCCTGCAAATGTTGATATTTTGACCTCCTCCCATGAATCATGAACATTCTTAATGACAACTAGAATGGTGAATCCTTTTCAGAAGGTTTTCAATTTACTTTGCCCAGATTATCAGATCCATCTGTGGCAGTTTTAGGCTTACAAAAAATGCATTTCTCTAAAAATAAGAATTAAAAATCAAAATGATACTTTGATCTATGAGCTGCAGAAGAGATGTTGTGTTAGCAGGCATTAAAACAACATTCATCTCCTTATACACATCTCCATAAGGCCTCATGGGTGACCAGGTGCATTGTCAACAAGGAAGTAATATTTTGAGAGGATTTTTTTTTCCTGAGCACTAGGTCTATATAGTGGACTTAAAATACTGCTTAAAACCATGCTATAAACAGATGTGCAATCATCTGGGCTTTGATGTTCCATTTCTAGGGCATAGGCAGAGTAAATTTAGTGTAACTTTTAAGAGTTCTAGGATTTTCAGAAAGGTAAATGAGCATTGGCTTCAAGCCACCAGCTGCATTAGCCCCTAACAAGAGTCAGCAAGTCCTTTGAAAATTGCAAGCCGGGCATTGATGTCTCCTCTCTAGCTATGAAAGTCCTAGATGGCATCTTCTTCCCATAGAAGGGTATTTCATCTGCATTGAAATCTACTGTTTAGGGTGGCCCTTTCATCAATGATCTCAGCTGGATCCGCTGGCTAACTTACTGCAGCTTCTACGCTAACATTTGCTGCTTCACCATGTGCTTTTATGTTCTGAGTTAGCGTCTTTCCTTAAGCCTCAGAAACCAGCCCCTTCTAGCTTCAAACTTTTTTTCAGCAGCTTCCTAACCCACTCAGCCTTCATAGATTGAAGAGCAATAGGGCCTTGCTCTGGATTAGGCTTCCGTATAAGGGATGTTGTGGCTGGTTCCATCTTCTATCTAGACCATGAAATCTTGCTCCTGATCAGCAAGAAGGCCATTTTGCTTTCTCATCATTGATGTGTTCAGTGAAGGAGCACTTCCAAGTTCCTTCAAGAACTTTTCCTTTGGATTCAAAACTTGTCTAACTGGCACAAGTGGCCTACCTTGGGGCCTCTCTCATCTTTTGACATCCTTTTCTCACTGGGCTTACTCCTTCCTTTTACTTGAACATTAAAGGGCTATTATAGGGTTCTTAGTTGGACTAATTTCAATATTACTGTGTCTCCAGGAAGAAGAAGAACAAAGAAAATAGAGAAAGACGGGGGGGTCAGTCCTTTGGTGGAGCAGTTAGAAAACATACAGCGTTTACCAATAAAGTTCCCTGTATTATATAGGCATGGTTTGTGGGGCCTCCAAATAATTACAGTAGTAACATCAAAGATCACTGATCACAGACCACCATAAAAAATATAATAATTATGAAAACATCTGAAATATTTCAACAATTACCAAAATGTGTCAGAGACATGCAATGAGCACATGCTGGTGGAAAAATTGTTTCAACAGATTTATTCCACGTGGGGTTGCCACAGAACTTCTGTTTGTGAAAAGAGTGATCTCTGTGAGGCATGATACAGGAAAGGGCAACAAAACACGAGCCTCTAAATGTTCAAGTAAAAGGAAGGGGTAAGCCCAGCGAGGACAGCAATTTAAAAAATAAACTACCTACCAAAAGGAAATCATTCTCTCCATTCCAGTATAAGTAATAACAGAAGTTACTTTGGAAGGCCAAAACACACACACACACACACACACACACACACACACACACACACACAGGTGCACACACACTGTATATATGCACATACTAGACATACACACAATACTTACAGATACACACAGGTATGTTTACAAATACACATACTGGGAAATGAGTACACTTATAATGTTCATTAGGGTAACAGCATATTAATAGTGGTTATCCCTGAGTGATAGAATAATGAATGACTCTCCTTTACAGTTTTCTAGACTCATCTAATTGCCTTCAATGAGTATGTAACAATTTTTATAGATAACAAATATATAAATATGACCTTCAAATTTCTCTTTCTATATCAATGATCATTTTTGTGTAATTTTGTGTAATTCATATATTTTAGTTAATTTTCATTCCATTGTTCATTTGTTGATTCTTTTTCATCTTCATTTTTTTTTTTTTTTTTTTTAATTTTTAGAGAGGGAGTCTGGCTGTACTGCCCACGCTGGAGTGCGGTGGTATGATCATAGCTCACTGCAGCCTTAGGCTCCTGAGTTAAAGTGATCCTCCCACCTCGACCTCTGGAGTAGCTGGGACTTTAGGTGCTCACCACCATGCCAGGTTAATTTTTTTTTTTTTTGGTAGAGATGGGGGTCTATGTTGTCCAGGCTAGTTTCAAACTCCTGTGCTCAAGCATGCCTCCTGCCTCAGCATCCCAAAGTGCTCGAATGACATATGTGTGCCACTATGGCCAGCCCCATTTTCTTATTATACAATAACTGAATGCCCTGAGCACCTTTATGTGCTAACCATGTACCTAAAAGTTAGGGTCAGTTAGAGACAAAAATAAGATAGTCTCTTCCGTCATAGATATTCCACTGGAACATCAATAAATGAATACAATTTTAAACCAAAAAAAAAAAAAAAAAAAATCCAATGTGTTATAAGGGACCATAATAGATTTAATTTGGATTTAGCTGGCCAAGGAAGGCTTCTGGAAGGAAACAGCATATAAACTGAAACTTTAAAAACTTGAAGGATTAATTGGAGTTAGCTCTAACTTTGGAAAACAGCCTTCAGTTTTTAAAAAAAAGCCAATTTTTCTGTTCCCACACTGAAACGTTTAAGTATTTTTCATTCTTCATCATGGTGCGCCACTCACTAAACATCAATTTAAAAATTCTTTTAATTAAATTATGTTTAATGATTTTTCACAAATGTTGGTTTAGTTTCAGCACTATGATTGTATTTCACAGTAAACTCTGACTAAAAAGATAACGTAACAGTGAAAAAATTTATTTCCATAGATTATGTGGAGTATCAGTGTTGGGAGAAAGAAGACCTTAAATTATACTGGGTGATGGAAAATCAAAGGCCAAGTACATTGTCATTAAATTTTTGTTTCAATAAATAAGCTAGCACAGGTTTATCACCTACTCGATATTCTCTTGCAAGCTATAATCAAATGTTATCTTTGTCAGGATTAGTTGAACAGAAGAGATGACTTTGGCAGAGAAAATAATCATATTGCACTTTCCTTACTTATCAGAACTTCATGTAAACACCATGCTTTATCTCTACATAGAAGGAAAAATGCACTTCTTAAATTGAGTATCATCACCCATAACCTAATATAAGACAAAATCCACTTGAATATGTGATGACCTGGCTCTACAGCAGACATTCTTAGTCATCACTACAACAGCTGAAGGAACTCACATTCCTCTTGTTGATCCCAGGAACATCCTCACCCAGGCTCTCTGCGGAGATACCAGGAATTGGCTACATCTTAGTTTCTGTTTGGGGTTCATTCAAGTCCTTGCCGGAAATGGATTGGCGACTTCGTCTTGCAACAACTGACGGAGCTCAGACAATATTTCCTTCTTGGAATATTGTTTTGCAATTTCAAAAAGAGGGTTGCGTGGCTAATCCAGTTAGCTACTAAGGATCTATATGGATGGCAAAGGCTTAATAGTGTGCCCCCCAAGTTATGTGAGTTTAGTGTTGAGTGACTTTAGTTGTACCAGAAAGCATAGCTCTTAACAGAATGGATTAAAGAAAACCGCCTATCTTCATAAGATACTCGGTCTGACAATTAAGTTCACAAACTCAGAGAAAAGGTGCCACAATACATCATTACTGAATATCACTACGGTCACATTTGAAGTCCTCCGCTTGTCCACCTAGTGACCGTAGTGATATTCAGCAATGAGGTGTGTAGTCTTTTTCTAAGATGAGTCTGTGAGTGTAACTGTCAGACCTTGTATGCTTCTTCTTCCTAGTTTTTTTTTTGGGGGGGGGTGGAGGGGGGAGAGGACTATTAAATGTATGAGATTGCATGACTTTCTTCTAGATAAAAAACACACACACAAATATAGTAGTCCTCCCTTTCCATCATTTCGCTTTCCACACTTTCAACTGCAGTCTGAGAACATTAAATGGAAATTTCCAGAAATAAACAATTTGTAAGTCTTAAATTGTATACCTTTCTGAACAGCATGATGAAATCACACATCATGCTGCTCCATCATGGTGTAAGTGAATCATTCTTTTGTCTGGTGCTACCCACCTGTCCACCAGTAGTCACTTAGTCACATCTTGGTCATCAGATTGACTGATCTGTGGTACAACAGCACTTGTGATCAATTATTTTACTAAATAACAGTCCCAATATGCAAGAGTAGTAATGCTGGCAATCTGGACATGCTGAAAAGAAGCCATAAATGCTTCCTTTACGTGAAATGATGAAAGTTCTTGACTTAAGGAAAGAAAACAAAAATTCTGCATCACTTGAGCCCAGGAGTTGGAGACTGCAGCAAACTATGATCACACCACTGTACTCTAGCTTGGGCATCAGAGTGACATCTGTCTCTAAAAAGCAAAATAAACAAACAAAAAATCTTATATCCTTAAATTGTGAAAAAGTAAAAAAAAAAAAAAGATGTTTGCTAGTTTTACTATGCCACCTCACCTCACATTGTAAAAGTTATGGCCACGATGTAGATGATGAGTGCTGGGTTGAGAAGGAAGAAGCATTAAATTTATGTGTGCGAGACACGAAGAGAAACAAATTCCAATCAACAGCAGTTGGTTTGATACTGCTGAAAGTTCTGAGCATTCCCTGGGGGTCTCAGGATATATCCACTGCAAATGCGAAAGGACTACTGGATTCCCAAAGAATATATTTCAATGCTACTTTTGATTTTTATAATATATCTACAATAAATAAATATTAAAAAGTCAAAAGAGGAGTTTAATGGTTTAAAATATAGATTTTCTAATATACTTGAAATGAAAAGCGTTCTCATCTGAAATTAAGATGATTAGACTCACTAAGGTGAATCATGAGACATGTGGATTAGCGTAGCACTCAGGTTACTGGGGAAATTCCAGTTTGGATTAAAGCCGGTGCATATGCCAGAGAGGCAGACCGAAAATGGTGGCTTTCACTTTCTATGGATTTGGAATAGAACTAAATGACAATTACCAACCAACATATATATTTTAATCCCAATTTTGGGATAGCTGTAATAATAAATTAACTGGTTTGAATATTTTGTATACAATTATTGTGCCTTTTTCTTATAGGAATTTAAGTGTGAGGAGACTACTTAAGTTCAAATAAGATAATATAAGACCATAAACAGATTTTTTTCTCAACTCAGGTGTAACTTGTAAATAACTTAGTCATTCTTTAGGGAAAAAGTAATTGCAAAGTTAACTTTCCCTTTCACTGCATTCAAATTTAAACTAGTGAACTAGTAAACTAGTAAGTTTACTATGCAATTAATATTTGCCAGTTCAGCTAACATTTATTGAATGCCTATTAAATTCAAAACCCTGTGTTTTTTTGTTTGTTTGTTTTTATTTTTTTTTAACCCTGTGTTTAAAAAAATAAAAATTTATATAATCTCTCATTTGGGCAAGAAATTGCCTCATCAAATCCACTACATATGAAAGAATCTTAAGTTTCCTTCTGTATTTGCTTTTGGAATATATGGTCTGACTTTATGAGAAAAAACTAATCACCTGAAATGACCCAGTCTTTAGTTTGAATAATCAAGTTGTGATTACATCATGTTTACAGTATTAGGTTTACAGGGCACCATTTCACCTGGATTCTAAGGCCTACAAGCCCTATCCATTTGGCAACACCGTTTTCTCAAACTTGTAGGATCTCCCTCATAGTCAGAGATCTTGCTTCATTCCTGTCAAAGGAACATATGAAAAGCAGAGTAAACTAAATTATGTCAGAAAAGGGCTACCAGTCTTAACCAAGGAAAGAAACTCTATCTGCAGGGTTACATTAATAGACAGAAGCATACCTGGAAACAGCAACATGAAACATAGTTAAGCTCACTTTTGAATTAAGAAAATGATTTTAGTTAATGGAAATGACATCTTGATAGAATGGTTGTTATTCTGTGTTCACTGAAATGTTAAGGTTGAATAAAACACATTCTTTGTCTTTCAGGAAAACAAACAGAGAAGGACCTATAAGATTCTTAAAGGTTATTGCTCTTGTTACATACAAAAATTATTGTTATATGTCATGGTTCTGGCTTTGAGCAAAAAATCTCTGAACACACAGAGATAATGCCAAGCATGATTGATCCAAAAGATATCCACTAACCCCAGTTACCATCCTGGGGTGTCAAAAATGTCCAGGCATGTTTGTTACACTCTAGGAAGTAGAGGGGTCAGGAGCAGTGGCTAATGTAGAGCAAGAAATATAACCAACTTGTACTCCTAGTATGAAACGTTGTCCTGTGGTATAACACATGGTAAAAGGTAGCTCTTATGCATACTCATTAAAAATGCCTATTAAAGTTCAATAACTGGACCATTTCATTTACTGATTTTTTTTTAAAAAAGGTACTATCAGGGCATGGGAACATGATTTCATAAAAGGTATTTTAACTTTTCCAAGCACAAAGGCTTGCATGAGGCCACATAAACACACTCTGAATCTTGAACCGTGCTTCAAAAACAAATCAGATAACCTGGAAGAACCTTTGGGGGAAACCAGGTAAATACTGTACAAATTCTCCCCTACCTGCATCTAAATTAGGAGTACCTTAAGGCTGTAATATGCTTCACTTGATCAGCCTCGGTGTGAGAGCATGAACTAGAAAGAGGTGCAGCAGACAAAAAGGAATCCTTATCCACGCATATATTTACAGCACAGCTCCTTGGCACAGGGAATAGCACCCTCTTTTTTGCATGTGTTCCAGACTTAACCTTCCTTTGGCCTTGGAATTTATCTGGCTTGTTTTACTCTGTAGCCAGGTTCTGAAATATTGAACACAGCTGTAGGCAAAGGAAGATGTTGGTCAAAAAGGTCACACAGAGGTACCATAATAAATGAAATGAAACTAACATACATAGAATCAAGGAAGTTTGCCTTGGTACCATTGACTCTCATGGTTCATTTGCATAGAAACTCAGAAGAAAACAATGAAATAAAAAGCCAAGCAAACAAACTGAAGAAAGGACACGCTTTAGAGTCAAATGAGGGAGCCAAGAGCCATAAATTTCCTAGTGGTCCGGCTTCTAGAAGTACGAGATGGAGGAACACAGCTAAAGAATGTTGAGGGGATTTTCATTTCCAAGAAGGACCCAGGCACCTGTTGATGTATTTTGCAGGCCCTTGAATGATAGCAATTTATGAGGCTATTAGTACTAAGCCCAAGATTTATCAGATGTGCTGTTTGTCTCATGGCCAATATAACCTCATAAAATTTGGGTTTCCCTGAGTTAAAATGGAACGTTCTGCAATTGGAGTTATTCAGAGCATTTAAATCGGTTAATCTTACAAGAACGGCGCATTTAGCCCGCCTATTAGAAGGCGTCTTTAGGGATTCCTACCCGTTGCAGAGCTAGGCTGGAGGGGGCGGTCCATTGCTGGGTGAGGTAACACAGAGGCAGCGGGGGAAGAAGGAGTCCTGGAGACCAGACGGTGTTTCTCTGATCCTTCCCTGCCCATGGCAGCCAGCTGGGCTGGGCGCGCCGCGAGCGCTCGTGTGCGCGGGGCCTCCGGGAAGGGCTGCTGCGGGGAAAGCGCACATAGGAAGAACGTGAGACGACACTGAGAGCAGAGCGACATGTCCACAAAATAAGTTCATCAGGTCAGAGACATAATAAACGGTGTGAAGGAAAAAAAAAATAAATAAATAAACAGAGAAAGGAGAGAAAAAACAAGATCCATCAATAAATCCATTCAGCAGATGTTTTCACACTGGCTGCCAGGACCTGTCTGCCCCCAGGAGGAGGCGATGGCAGGAGGCCTGTCAGTCTGAGCTGATTGAAAGAAGCGGACTCATTTCCCACCTCCATCCCAGCGTTTTGAACACAGCCCCAGCACTGTTGCCTCGCAAAGTGGGAGACCCTAGAACAGCTTTCAAACAGAAAGGTCAGTCCCGATTCTGAAAATTCTGTTCTGAATTTATTCCCTAAGATTGTTAATAAAATTTATGGGTGTCTCTAAAAATCACCAAATAAATGGGTCTATTTTTACACCTTTCCGTTTTCAAGCCATGGTATAGAACAATGACTTCTTCATGGTTTTCGTGGTGTAATCCCAATACTATAAAATGCTCGTTTCATTTATAGAGTATTAAATATATTCTCAGTGATTTAGTGGCATTATTATTCTTCATGCTTCTCGAGTTACCTAATCAAAGAATCAGAATTTGGAAGCTTCTGGAAGATTCATTTACTCTATTTCTCTGTCTCCAAGAAAAACAATCTAAAATACAGATAGGCAGCTTGTTTAAGCAACTGTACTACACAGAGAGCTTTGTCCCAAAAAGAAAAATTAAAAAAAATTGCTACATAGTGAATATTTTCTCTCTTTTCAACATGCAGGAATTTATAACCTTTATGAGTCTTTCCTAACAAATATGGAAAATAGCCAAGCAGCGGTATAAAACATGATAATCTCACACCACACATATGGAAACTGATGCTCCAGAAGGTTAACAAAGTTATTTTAATACAAGTTGAATTCCTATAATTTTTTATGTGCACGCTCTTCTGTGTTGAACCACCTGACTAGCATTTAGTCTTTTAAGATTCAATGCCAACATCCCTCTCCTTAGTGAGGCTTTGCCTTAGCCCTCTTGCTGGGTTAGGCGTGCCCCTGGCATCCGTCACATGCTGTCACATGTCCTCCTCAGCTTGTATTCCTAGCACACAACTTAGTACAGGTACATCCTAAGCTTACAAGTTACTCAGTGAGACAGCTACTAGATCTACGTACCATACAACTGTACTCAAGGCACACATACTATGAGGTTTTATGTAATCGTACGTATTAGTTAGTGCTACATATAAATATATGTCATGATGATAAATATATATTTAGTCATAGGCCATAGGCAGAAGCTTCCCAATTTAGTAAAAATCATGAATTACATAAAATTAACTTTAAAATAGATTCCAATTAATGCCTATGTTATTACCTACATTTGCTCTGCAGAATAATCAAGTCATCAACCAGTGAGAAGGTATTTGTCACATGCTCAGTTTAGGGCTTTTGCTTTGATGATTGGGATGGCTTGATCAAGTATCTAGTTCTAGTTTCGATAATTTTGTCACTTTTACAAGGGTCTAACTCTGTACTTTCCTTGAGTGCCTCATGTTCAAGGCCCAGAGGTCATAGCAGTAAGAGTGATATAATCTCTCCTCTCATGGAATTTACAATCTTAGGAAACACAAATACACATAATTATGACTTCAGGAATTTTCAGTGGAGAAAAGGGAGCATTTCTGCATGGATCTATAACACATAAGTACATACTTTGCTGAATATTTGTAATATCTATCTCTTCTCTTTTTCCTCTATTGTAATTTCTTTTTCTTTTATGTGTAATCCAGTGCAAAGGCTCCTAACTGATCACTCCTTTTGTAATACTAACCAGTCCTGCTCCTTCCAGCAAGAATGTCCTTCTAAAGCCCTTTGTAAGCAAAAAGTTAACGCAAAAGGGCTCCGAAGGTCAACTCAAATTTAAAGAATTGCCTCGGCCTGTCATTTGGCCCTCATTGAGAGTCTGGCCTACATTTCTACATTTTCAGCCTCAGGTCATCTATTTTGTTCCAGGTCTAGCCAAAATACCATCTACTATACAACAAAGATCATCCCCAGGGCTGTGCTAAGACTTTTATAAGCTGTGAGAACTTTTACCTTTGTGGGCCCCTTCCTCCAACAAACATTAAAAATTACATTTTAGGCCTATGTTGGGGTACATTGGTTTATTATTATACATTTATATTATTATATTAGTTTTTCATCTGATTAAGAAATTAAAAATAGAAACATTCTCAGGCTCCTAACAGTATCACACACTCTGGCATCACGTCTGCTGTCTCTAACGGCTATGCTAACCCTGCTCATTTGCTTTCACCAGTCCTTCTTTCCATATCCTCGTCTACAGGTGCCTACAGCACTCCACATCCAGCGTTCACACACATCCTCCGAGATCCACTTCAGGTTTTATATGGAGTCTTCTCTGAGAACCCAGGTTAAGTGTCCTTTTCCCTCCATCACATTCCCATAGCACGTTGTTGTGCTCTTTTCCCCTGCCATAGTCTTGTATATATTAGAGTTTTTACATGCAAAAACTGTTCATTAAGCTCATACTATGTGTCGCACACTTTGTTAGTGTGTTTGGACTATTTAATTATAAATATAAGTGCTATATAAGGAAAATGCAGGGTGCTCCGAAAACTTGTAAGGAAGAACTTAATGAAGAGGTTCTAGGGATCTTCATATAAATTAAATATTTGAAATGTGAAGGATAAATTGCAATTGACCAGATGAAGAATGGGGGCAAGATACATTTTGTGTGTGTAAATGTGTGTGCATACATGTACGTGTATGTGGAATAATCTGTAGGATATTAAAAGATTTTGAACCAGGAACTGGATATATTTCACCTGTTAACTTATTTTCTGCTGCATTTGATAAATTTTCTTATGATTTATAGAAGCTAAATAATTTTTTGCGTATTAGGATTATGTAATAGATTTTTGGAAATGAAGAGTCATGTTTTTTGTTTTCAGTTACATTATCATGTTTTAGATAACTGGGGCGACCGAATGTTTTATGTCCTGATGAATAGCTCAGTACTGTGAGGACTCCATGTAAATCACACTATCTACCACTTTCCTTTCCTTAAAAAAAAAAGCCATATTTAATGCTTTACTTGAGCTTCACAGAAACCTTATAAGATAACAGAGTAATAGTTTGCTGATTGATAAGCACAGGGTAAATGTTAATCATATTATAAAACTTCCCAATCCAGAAAAAACATCCTACCTATCCAGTGTCTACCAGAAAGAATATTACAATAAATATAAGAGACAAGTAACTACTTGTTAAATAGTTGTTTTCCATTCATCATATGTAAGTGTTCCTATTCATCCAATATCTACTGCATAAGCAAAAGGCAACAGACCCTGTAATGGGTTGCATGGACAGCAAAGTGAATTAAGAATGGCTTCTGAAGTGGGTTGACATCCAAAGTTTAAGAACTTTATCTCTAGTTAATAAGTTCCATGAGGATATGAGTTTTGTCAGTTATATATTTTTATGTGTATATTTTCCATAAACATGTTTTTGAATTAAAAATAAATTAATAAGGAGATATATAATCATCCTTAAGTTCTTACTATAAGGACAAAATATGGAAGCATTATTCAAAGTAAATATAACATAATAGAATCAAGAAATGGCTTTAAAAAATAAGAGAACTAGAGTCCAGACAAAGCAATCACCAAAAGACAATACTCCGAAATTAGCATGGGAGCCAAGAGATAATGACAGGAATGTCCCAGGGATTTGAGGGTCAGTTTTCCTTTGTGTTTTAATGTGGTTTCCAAGTTTTTGGCATATCACCTATGTTAAAACTTTAATTAAGAAAAATGGTAAACGGTATTTATTTAAACTAAACAGTCAAATCTTTCAAGCACTTCCTTAGGACAGATTCATAATTATTGGATCTAAGAGCAGACATGGGTCCAATAGGACAATAGCAGAGAGGAAGTTCATTCATTCTCAAGAAGACTCGACTTCAATTATGTGCTTTTACAGATAAAGTCTGGCAGGGAGAATTGTGACAATCCAGTAAGCCATACCTTACCATAGTGCCTATTAGTTACCAAGTTATCATAAAATGTCAGGCCACTCCTATTTCAGATGAGTTTCCCTCCTCATCATTAAAAAATATCCCTGAGGTTGAAAGCTAGGTTATATTCTTCTGTTGTAGCTGAAATTGGCTGAAGTATTTCCTAAAGCAATTTTTCTCTGTTAGCAATTTTAATAGGAGATACTTTAATCTGTGGTTATTTTTTGTACTTCTAAATACGTACAAAAGTGCATGTTTCTTTCTTGCATTGTCAGAAAATTAAACTTTCAAACAGTTCAGAACCTTTTGTTATTAAATATTGGATGGATATCCAAATTAATATTTCGTTTTTTAAGCACTGTTGAAAAATGTGCCGTGTCCCCTGAAATGAATAATAATCACTCTCCCCCATATTGAGTAAAATATCTTTTAATATATTATGTTGAGTCTATTTCATATACAGTACATACAGTAGTCTTCCTTTTTTCAGGTAATTTCACGGAGGACTCAGTTTTGATTTGTTACTTAGACTGTCAGGGAAATATTTCTAGCTTACTGAGACGGGTAAGACAAGTTTTTCTGAGATGGAATGGTCTAAGGCCACTGTTCTTAAACATCTTTTGTTCCCTCCCACTGATAAAAGCTGTCAAATTCTTTTCACAGAAGGGTTATTATGCACCTATTTTGTAAATTCCTCAATATTGCCTTTCTAACTTGTGGGGCATAGGCATTGCCATATATTTGAAAGGTGGTTAGGGATCATCATAGGAGCTCTTTGTATAGCAAGCATAATGCTCTTGCTTAGAATGAAATATTTATTTGGGGGTGGAATGCTAATGGAGATTACAAAGTGGTAAAACCCATGAGTTAAGGAAATTTTGTGGTTCTTTGTTTTATAATAACAGCAATTTTTGTTTTTATTTTTATTTTGTTTTGCTTTGCTTTCTTGTTGCTATTGCTCAGGGATTTAATTTATGGCTTTTGGGTTTTCACTTTGTTCTGGATGATTTTTCCCCTTGCTTCTAGACACATAAGTGGTTCCTCCTGGGCTATAATCAATAGCATCATGCAACCCCAGCAAGTGCAAATAACAGAAATCATAAATCATAATGTATAATCCTTGAATTATTTGAACTAGTGTAATAAAAGATAAGGTCTACAAGTAAAAGAAGATAATCATGGAAACAATAATTAGGAAAAAAACCCACTAGGTTTCCATTTAAAATCTTATTTCTAAAGCCATTGTTTAAAAGAACATAGCCTTCCTTATTTGGTGCCATGAGTAAATTTAATTTAATTTTGGCTCACAGTGTAGTGAATTTCAGAAGTCTTGGCCTTCCAAAAAATTAGAATTGTAAATATTCCTAGAGGTTATTTTGTAAGATGTCAGGGTCTAATGGGAATTTACATATTTAATGTCTTTGTATTATTCAGGATGGGTGTAGAAATAATTGGTTAATTTTAGACTTTATGAAGCTATACATGTATGTTAATAATTTAAGAGTAGCTATTAAATAAATAGAAATAATGTGCATAACTCTAAAGCAAGCAGAAAACATGTTTAAAAGGCAAGACCAACAATCTCAAAATAAGTGGAATAAAAATGAATCACTGCAAAAACTGAATAAATACAAATCACAAAATAAGATAATAGAAACAAACCCCCATATGTTAACATGAATCCCCTGCATTTACCAGTTCAAAGCTGAAGGTAGTCAAACCGAATTAAAAATTTAAAGGCTATATTATTTGGCAGAGCAAAATTAAATTTAAAAGTTCTATGAAGAAATATAAATCAAATACAGTAAAAAAAGTTAAATCGTTGTCAGTCATATAAAAAAACAGACATGATATAGGGAAAAAATATCATGGAACGAAATAACATGGAAACATACCTAGGAAATAATAAAAATGTGCAATCAACACAAAAAATTCTAAACTTGTAGGTGTTTAATTATAGACTCATAATATAAAAAAATGCTCTATCAGGAAAAACCGAAAAAAACTGTATTATAGAAAGGGTTTATAACAAAAATGATTGAGATTTTGAATACCACAGTTGAATAGTTTGAAGATGTATTAAATTTTGCAGCCAGTAAACATCATCTTTCAAGGACATGTGCATAATACAAAACTGACCACTGTAATAAAGAAAATGTCAACAACACTGAAGAATTAATAACTACCACGAATTTTTATTCAGCCTTAAAAGGAAGGGAATTCTAATACACACTACAACCTGGATGAACCTTGAGGACGTCATGGTAAGTGAAATAAGCAGGTCACAAAATCTCTAACATTACCTAATTCCACTTACATGAAATACCTAGAATAGTCAGTCACATTAACAGAAACAGACAGTGATGGTCGTCGGGAGTTGGAGGAGGAAAATGGATTGGAAGAGAGCACTCACTGAGTTTCACTTTGGGAAGATTAAAAATGTTCCGGAGAGGGATGGTGGTGATGGTTGCAAAACAATGCAAATACAGTTAATGCCACAGAACATGTGCTGAAAACTGTTTAAAAGAATAAAATTTCTATTATATATATTCTATAAAAAGAATTAATATCATCCAGATCCTATACAATGAGCACATTATAGTCAGAGAAATCCATTATTTTAAAAAACAGCCACATGTTACGAACTTTAAAAACAAACACCTAAGTAACTACATACCAAATAAGAAATGATAATAATAATGATTCAAATCAAACAATAATAAAAGTAATGATGTTAAAACTCAAGAGATGCAACTATAATTATAGGGTATGTATATAGTCTTAGATACATGATTTCAAAGGAGAAAAGCCTTAATAAACTAAGCATAAAGTTATGAAATATAATGTTGAATATATCTTTATAGAAATATTCAAAATTATATGAGTAAACAAAAAATTTCAAAAATTTTTATGGATAAAATTTTAAAATTTTATTATATCTAAGTAGAGCTAAGTAGATGAGAAGACACAATATATTCTGAAAAACTCATTGCCATAAGACACCAGCTATCCTGAAGTTAATTTCTGGAACTTTTCAGCTGATTTTAAATATTGTGTAGAAGAGCAATGACCAAGAGAATTTTAAAATAAAGAAGACGGGGGCAGAAGAATAGTTAGACATCTCTACTTAATGAAAGTTAAATTATTTAGATGATATAGTATTAGTACAAAAAATAAATTAAAGGAATAGAACAGAGAACCCTAAAGTCAGCCAGAATCCAGGGACACTGGATGTGTAACATAAAGGCCCTACAGATTAGCAGGCAAACAGAGAATGCCGACAAATGATAGGTAAAAATGCTCACGCACCGGGAGAAAAAGGAATCTGGAATCCCACCTGATATTACTGCAAAAAACAATTGATAGTCACCAAATGTAAAATGCACAATTTAAAAAATTGTAAGTAAAAAAATATGGAGAATGTAATTTGAAGTGGGAAAGCAAAGGAATTCAGGTACTTTTATTTATCACAAGCCAGAAAGACATTAAGTCAGAGACTGGGAGTAAATATCTGCAAAGCATAACACAAGGCGATGTTTAATGTCAAATATGTGTGTGTTATCTATTTTTATCCTAAAAATAGATGGAAACAGAAAAGTGGGTAAATATTATAAAAAAGAAATTTTCATATAATGAACTATTTCCAGTAAGCCAAGAAATACAAACATAGATGCAACCTCAATGGTAATTAAGAAAATGCCCATTTAAACTATCATGAGATACCATTTTATATTCACATTGATCAGAAATTTAAAAATCTGATAATACCAGTAATTACTGAGATATAGAAAAATGTAGAACAGGAGAGGCCTATGTACTACTTGTAGGAGAGTAAATTGTTTTAAACATTTTAAAGAACAAGTCACTAAAATTTAGTAAAAATGAAGATGGACACTAAAAAAGGCAAGCAAAAGAATATAATGAAATGATTATTTGTCTTAAAATTTTGCAAATCAATATCACATATTAAGTGTATAAATGAATGTAATAAAATAGGAAGAAATACGTGGAAGAAATAAACAGCACATTGAGAGGAAAAGGAGTGGGAAGCACACACAGTAGAAGAGAGAAGTACAGGCAACTCCAGTTGCATTTGTCATGTTTTATTTCTTCAGCTGAGGGCTCATTGTTATAGTCTGTATTATTTTCACTGTATATGAATAGAGGTTAAATGTGCAATAAATTTTTGAAAATAAAATTAATGCTTATCGTAAGTTTGGCATATACGAAACACCAGTATGATTATAATAATTAATATTTCGTGTACAAATAGTTTTATTGAAAAACTATCTTTTTTTATAGAAGGAAACATGTTTTGTACTTTGGAAAATGCAAAAATAATGAATGAGAGAGAAAAAGAGATAAAAGAAGAAAAAGTCAAAGCAAATGAGAAAAGAAAAATAATCACGAAAATATTCCTTTTACTAAATTTCAGTATGCTAATTTACTTTTAGTACATATGTTCATAAGATATCCAGTACTTTGTATCAATAGTTTCACTGATAGATAAATGAACACACAATAGCAGGTATAATAAAGTATATTTTATCTTTATAATTTCAGCATGTTATCCTTAAGTTCACCCCAGGGAGATGACTATTAATGATACTTAGGGGATGAGAAATGAGTGCAGAAGTTTACAAATTGGGAACTTAAAATGAGGGTTCTGGACAAAAAGAATAAAACAAATTAAAATGTGCAACCTTCAAGAAAATAGTTCAAGCCAATAGGTATAGGCCAGTATTCTGGACTGCGGAAGGAAATAGTAGAGCTTCCACTCATTTTAAATTTTAAAATAAGAATGCAAGAAAGCAAATAAACTATACTAATATTTGAAATCTGGAAAGACACTACCATTTATACTCAGTTCCTCATCCAGAGGGATATGCACAGACTCCATGGAGACATCCTAAAACAGGAAGGGGAGGCTAATTTGAAAACTTACTATACACACGGTAATGAATCAGCATGGTCCTTCCATAAGGATAGACGTGTAGATCAATAGAATTGAACTCAGATTCCAGAAATAAACCCTTACATCTATGATCAGTTTATTTTCAACAAAGGTGCCAAGACAATTCAATGGGGCAAAGAATTTTTAAAATTCTTAAAAGGATTCTATAACAAATGGAACCACAACAACAAAATAACCATCACTACATTTCTGCAAAAGAATAAAATTAAACCCTTTTCTCACTCTGTACATAAAAATTAACTCATAATGGATCATAAACTAAATATAAGACCCAAAAGCATAAAGCTCTCAGAGGAAATAGAGGAGTAAGTCTTCACGCATACAAAACCAAAAGCAAAGGTAACAGAAAATGGACAAATTTGACTTCATCAAGATTAAAAACCTTTGTGTTTCAAGGGACAATATCATGTCAGTGAAAAGATGACCCACAAGTCGGGAAAATATTTACAAATCATATACCTGATAAGAGACTTGTATATGGAACAAATAAAATATTATTACAACTCAATAATCGGTAATGAAAAGGCAACATAATTTAAAAATAGGTAAAGTCTCTGACAGACATTTCTCGAAAAAAAATGAGCAGATGAAAAGATACTCAACATCATTGCCTATCAGGGATTTGTAAATCAAAACCACAATGAGGTACTTCACAGCAGCTAGAAAGGTTTATCTTCAAAAAGACAGATAATAGCAAGTGCAGAGGAAGATGCCGAGAAATTGGAACTTTCTTGTGCAGCTGGTGAAAATGTAAAATTGTGTCGCCACTATCAAAGACAGTTTAAGGTTTCTCTTAAATTACTGTATGACCCAGTAATCAGCAAGAAAAATGAAAATATACTTCTGCACAAGAACTTGTACATGAGTGTGCATATTAGCACTAGTCCAAAGGAGAAACAACCCAAACTTCTCTCACTGATAAATACAATGTGATATATTCATATAATGAAATATTATCTAGCCATAAAAAGAACTGATACTTGCTGCAACATGGATGAACCTTGACAATATGTTAAATGAAGGAACAGCCATCAAATATGACATATCATACAATTCCATTTACATAAAATGTGCCGACTACGCCAATTTATGGAAACAGTAAGTGAATAAGTGGTTGCCTAGGGTCGTGGGAGGGTCAAATTACTGTTGTGAGTACAGAGACTCTTTTGGGAGTAATAAAAACGTTCTAAAATTGACTGTGGTGATGATTGCACAATTCTGCGACTGTCCTAAAAACCAGTGAATTGAACACAGAAATGAACTGTATAGTGTTTGTGAATTACATCTAAATAAAGTTGGTAAAAATAACATTTTTCATTGTACTACAAAAACTTTCCATTCCACTAATTCACAATAAAATTTATCTTAAATTCATTTTCATTTTTATTTCGTCTTTCTTAATTTATATTTTTGTGAATGTTTTGTAACATATATAATACATTGAATGTAATGGTACATTTAACTTGTAAATATATATTTGTATATTTGTATCTACGTATAATTATAGGTATGCACATGCTAAAATATTTCCATTGCTTATAATTTTTTTTGAAAAATGCAAACTGTTGTGTAAGAGTTGAAAGATGAAGTCTTCCTTTTATGTTAAGTAAAAATTTAATAAGATGGAAGGTGCCTTTAACAAATAGGTAAAGATGTTTGTAATTCTCACCTTCCCCCAGAGCAATGGGCAGAATTTCCGCACTGTAGCATGAAAGCATAGTGCATAGTACGGGGAAGTCAAATAACAGGTTTCTGGCACCAGCAACAGAATGTGCTCACTATTTTTCCACCAACCTTCCTTCCAGAATCCAATGATTGCTTCTTGTAGCAGAGATCAAGCTCAAAGCAGATGAAGTTCTGCCCCATGACTAACTGGTCATTTCTAGTGAGGGCAGGTCCCTCCCTTCTCAGCTTCTTCTCATTCCAAACATGAGTCTTAATTTAGCATATTTTTATAACCAGTAAACAAAATACCAAAAAAAATTTTTTTAAAGCACCAAGGAGACATAAAATTTTGTATATCAAATATTATCGTTTTCAAATCATGATGAATCTATGAACAACAATATGTGTCATGGGGCAGGTTGATGGGTAGCTGAATGTATTCATAGATTTTGGTTCAAGTCTCACCAGCAGAAGTAGAGAGAATCGGAAACCACAGTAACCAGCAGCTGCATGCATTGGCTCATGGCTCTTATCCCAGCACTTGGAAAGATCAAGGCAGGAGGATCGCATAAGACCAGGAGCTCGAGACCAGCCTTGGCAACTTATACCAACTTTAGCAACATAGCAAGACCCCGTCTCTACAAAAAATTATCTAGAAGTAGTGGCATGTGGCTGTAGTGTTAGCTATTCTGGAGGCTGAGACAGACGGTTCATCCCTTGAACTCAAAAGTTTGGGATTGCCATGAGCTGTGATCTTTCTGGGCAAGAGAGACCCTGTGTTTTAAAACAAACAACAAACAAACAAAAACAAAAAACCCAGTGTTCATATACTTGCACAGTGGAGGTGTGTATATGGTGTTTAGTTAACCCATGATTCCAGATTGAGGGTTAAGGGGTTATTCTAACACTGCCATTGATCTATGCAATGCTGCAACTATTTAACAACATTGTTTCTCAATTACATAGAATATTGGTAAAGTTACTACTTATACACAGAGTATTTAAATATCTCCCAGTATACTTGGAGATATCCTAAGATATAAGGGTTTCAGAGAGAAAATAAAATTATATCTGTGACAGGCTGATTAATTTAGAAATATTTAGGTTTCAGCCACTTTGGAGCACTTTTGGAAAATGAACAAGTTAGACCAATGTGAATTTTTCTGCACTGCAGAATACAAAAAGAACCTGCATTCAATTTTTGAAATTAAATAACTAGTCCACAATGAGTAACTTCATTCAAAATGAAACATAAAGAAAACAAGTTATATTTTTGTTCCTTAATTTCCTTTTCAATGTCTATATTTTCACAATTGCCTGTAGGAAAAAAAATGTTTAAGAGAGCAGATTGAAATTTTTTTGATTGCATAACAGCCCAGAGGAAGATGAAATGGCACAATGGCCTAGATCGGTCTGGTTGGTAGCCAGTGGACAGCACAGGATGAACAATGGGGCTCTGGCCTAGGAATAATCGCCTGGAGATAAAGTGGGGGAGCAGAGGTTTCATTTGAATATGATGAAATCTCTCGGAGGATTTCTTTTATTCCTCCCCTTTGATAATTAGAGTCTGGATATAAAATAAATCACAGTAAGAGAGATGACAAGTAATATAAATCATTGCTGTTTAAGACACAGGAATTGGAGGGATTTATCTTGAATAGATGTTTTCAGTTCAGGGTCTGTGGAAGAATTCTAAGGGACACAAAAAACTCCTGAAATTGTGCACAAAACTGTATGAGAATCAATGCAATACAATTGCACCTGTGAATATTTCTAAAGACATAGTCCATAGATTTCATCAAAAGGCTCACTAACTTAAAAGTAGTAATATTATAAAACACAGTTCCAAGGAAAATCAGAGTAAGAGGCCATAGTAAAATCCCACTAGTTACAACTTTTAGGTTTTGCTGTTAATATAGAAGCCTTAACACTGATAGTATGTCATGAATGGATTTTTTAAAACTCATGGATTCGGATATAGGATCCCACCGACAAGTTGGGAAAAGTAAATAGGATCAGAACTCTTAAAGAATCAGATATTAATCTTTATACCCTCTTGGCCTGAAGAAGCCTCTTACTAAACTTGACATTAAAATAATCACCTAAATTTCACCATTGCTATCTTTCACCATTGCTATTCAACAAATGCTTTTGTGATAATTTTCAAACATGCTAAACTTGAGAAAATGCTGGACTTACTTTAGCCTTTCTCACAAATCATGCATGGGTCAAGGGTAAGATATAGCAAATTTGCTCTTGTCACTGAACTAAAAGGCAATTACTGAGAGCTCATGTTAGACTCACAAAAAAAGAAAAAGAAAGAATACTGTTTAACTTGTATTTATTTTGGCCTTTAGTTACAAGTATCCTTTTAAAAAAATAATACTTTCCTCTTAAAATAGATAAATGAGGAAGCCCACAGCTCACCCCATAGCATATAAGAAAGTGTCCTTTTTTTTTTTTTTTTTAACAGAGTCTCACTGTGTGGTTTTGGGTAAGGTGCCTTGGCATCCTAGCTCAGAGCAGTGTCAAACTCTTGGACTCAGACAATCCTCTTACCTCAGCCTGCTGAGAAAACATCTTAAATAGCATAAACACTTGTCACTCACTGTAGGTCAAATTGAAAACTGCTGTTTCTTCCACAACCCAACCTTTAACAATGATGCTAAGGTACATTTGCTAAGATCAAAACACTTTGTTTAATTTTTGAAAAGAATTACTTTCTTAAATATTTCTTCAAACTTCAAAATAAATGCTGCAACTGAGGCATTGGTAATTTGAAATGATTGACTTTGATGGGTTATTTAATTTACTTGTTCATTCATCCAGTGTATTAAGAACCTTCTGGGTGATCGTCACTGGGTTAGACCCTGGAAGGTACAATGGTAACAAATCAGACTCATTCTGAGGAGTTTACAATCTAAGCTGGGAGGAAGATGATCTCAAAGTTTTGCACAAATAAATACAAAAGAGCAACCGAGGTAAGAGGTCTGAAGGGGTAGTACAGGGTCCTAATTTGAGAACAATACAGTAAAGCTCCCTTAAGAAAGTGATATTTGAGCCAAAAGGTAAAGCTTGAGAAGGATTTACATTGGAGATTTACATTAGACAGTGAGGGAGAATGATGCTGCACATAGAGGAAAGTGGCTCGTGGGGGACTGCAGAGCAGGGCCAGGTCAGCGTGGCTACTCCTAACATTCATGAGAGAGCGGGGCTGCAGCTACAAGGGGAAGCTGAAGAAGTAGTAAGAGTGAGACTCTAAGTAGAAAAATTAGCAGGAGGAAGGAGGACCACCCGAACCCTGGAGTTTGAGGTTGCCCAAGGCACTCTAGCTTGGGCAACAGAGTGAGAATCTGTTCAAAAAAAAAAAAGAAAAAGATGGGGAGCCACCAGCTTTTGCACTCTATCTAAAGAGCAACTGCAAGCCACTGTGTAGATTTTCACCTCCAGCAGTTTGGGCCCGGGAATTGGATATTTAGGGGAATTGATAAGAACCACTTTGGATTTTGAAATAATCATTTCAGCAGAATACTAACTCATTCTGTGTAGAGTAGGAAACTTAATTTTCATTTGCTTCCTAAGCAAATTAAGCAAAGCTATTAAAAAGGGCACAGGAATAATATATATATGTAATCAAACTAACTCCTGAGTTTGCAGTCCATCCTTAACATTTTACAAATGTGTAAATTAGGGCAATTTTATTCAAATGCTCAGAGCATCTCTATATAATGAAGAAATAATAATGTGCATCTGACAGGTATTTTTCTTTAAGAAAGAGTAGCTTATCTGCAAAAGGAATAACCTAATTGGTATATTGATTTAAATTTGAGTAGTACTATGTAATTCTCTATATAAAGAAATTAATATGTAATCATTAAAGAGATTAATAATAAAGATAGTCATTATTATCAACGATTTCTTTTTTCAAAACTCAGATTGACTCTCTCCAGTGGCAAAACACATTGTGACAAGTTGTGGCTGAGCTCATCTTCTCCCTTCTCTCTGGTCTCTACGCAGACGCCACCGTGGTAGGTGCTGTTTGACAGTGTCTGCCGCCTCAGTAACCACTTCATATGGTGCTTCCCAGCCCCCTCGCTTATGTAGCCCCTGATCCAGAATTACATGTTTATTTTTCTTACATATATTTAATTATGTTTTATTAAGATATTTATATTACAGTGCATCTTACAAGGGTACATGTGAAACTTACTAAATGTAGAATATAAATGTCTTAACACAATAACTAAGAAAATGCCACAAAGGCTATGTTACCCAGTGTGATGAAAATATGTCAAATGAAAAAAAAAAAAAGAAAATATGTCAAATGGTCTATAAAACCAGTGTTTGGTGCCCCATGATTGCATTAATGTTCACAGCTATGATTTAATAATAAAAAAAAGATATTTATATTAGCCAATCTTGGTGAACTAATGGCCTTCATGTATATGAGGATGACAACAAAATTTTCTAAATCTATTGTGATGACTCTATTCTTTTTTAATATTTATTTTAATTGACAGGAATTGTATATATTTATGAAGTACAATGTGATGTTTTGATATACATATGCATTATGGATGGCTATGTCATGCTCATTAAAACGTGTCACATACTTATTGTTTTGCATCTCTAGGTCTACAGATCTTTTAATAATTGGCTCTGAAATTATTCTTGTATTTAGTCTGATGGTTCAATAATTTTTAACAACTCACCTGTGAAGTTTGTTACCACACTATGGTCCTAATAACACTGGTTAAATTAACTGGCTCACAGCAACCACATGTGTGAGCTTCCGGGCAGATTCCCTGATAAGTGGTCTCAACTACTTGCCATAAATTGTTGGCGTCTATCAATAGCCAAATTTTCCTTTATGAAAGTCACTTCTCACAGTCACTTCACAAGTATTTTTAGCAGTCAGTACCCAGAGAAGAGGCCCAGCCAACTCCTCGGTCCTGCCGTACGACTTGCACTGCTTTCGAGTCAAGTTAGATTCACTTTGGCTGCCTGATTTTAGCTACGCTCATCAAATGGAACAAAGAACAAATGGGCACTATAATGTGATTAGACAAGGCCTAACAATTTAGTTTAGGGTCTTGTCTGGTATTATTTGGTTTCAATATAACATTTTCAATTCTAAATAAAAGCCACAGAAACTGTAAATCTCACCAAATAATTCCTAGCTCACAAGAATAAACCCATTCAACTTACAAGTTATTTCATCTCCCTGAAAAACATAAAATAATATTATGCACCTTTCTGCACATGATACTATTATGATTTTTAAATTACCAAAGTTGCTATTGAAAATTACATTTATTAGCCAACATAGGCGATAGATATTAATATATTAAAATGCTTATATTCAGATATCAGCAAACTTGACTCATCTGTCTTGTAATGTGTCAGTGAAACTGCAACCCTGACCTGGCGCTTTCTGATGATACCTTTCATCTGCTTGATTCTTCAGTGGAATAATAATAGTATTAATATTTGTTTGCAAATAGGATAAAGGCTGAAACAGTTCTCATTATTCTTAGATAATAAGTCAGCTTGTTATAGGTTATACATGGAGATTTTAAACCACGCTTTTAGTGAATAATAGTAGTTTTTAAATTGAAATAGGCATCACTGTAAACTTGCAGAGTAGGTGACTACAGCATTCTGCAACAGCTCTGTGGGCTGCGATTTGTGAGTCCTACAATTTCGTGTGCCAGAGCCCGTTCCTTCTCTAGGACATGGAGTTTTAAATCAGATTAGTGAAAGAGAAAAACTGAATGTGTTTGGTTAAGGAGAAACCTTGTCAATCATCATCAGAGGTTTCAGTGTCATCTGAAGACAATGAGGAGTCACTGAGGTGATTTAAGGAGTGGAAGGACATGGCTCAGGGTGCCTCAGTTTAGGAGAATTTGGATTCATACACTTCTGTGGGCAAAACTGCTGAGCCATGGCCAGCGGGCTGGCGGGTGAGCCCACATCCTCCACCTGCACACTCGCCCACTGCTCATTTGCACTGGTTGTTCTGAGCTTTGTTTTTGTTTGTTTGTTTGATTGTTTTTGCTGAAGGAAAATGGAGGAATTCCAGTTAGAAATGAGAGAAGAGACGGCAGACAAGGCTGCTGTCTGTTGAGCCCTGCTGAATGATTATTTGAGCCCTGAGATTTCTGGCCTGTGGGGAGAGAAGAAGGAGCCGTTTTAATTTAGATTTAGAGCACAAGCACTGTTCTTTTGGGCCACTCACGGCAAAATAAATCAGAGTTGAAAGAGGATATTCTTCTTATCTCTGACAGAAAATACCTGTGCCATTGAGGACTAAAGGGAATGAGGGCTCTTTAGGCCCAGGGAGTATTGAAAAGCTTCGAGAATCTGGGAGGAAGCAACCGATGAGGGCAGTGAGAGGGAGTGGGTGTGACAGACCACAGCAGGTGTTGGTGACACTCAAATGAGCACAGACCTGTCCCTGAACAAATGCCAGTTTCCTTCAAAGAATACCCAGGAGTACCTGAGACACAGGGATGTGTTAGGGACTAGCCCGACAGTCGGTGGTTGGTAATCAATACAACTAACAACCATAACATTACTTGTGTTATGAAGAAGCCCCAGGGAAACAGAGGACCGGAGACAGGAAGGAAACTCCACAGTAGTCCGGTTGACAGAAGCCAGGATTTTAGCAGTGGGGTGGAGAGAGGAGGGTGGACCATGAGATTTTTAGAAGGCAGAAATCAAGATGACCTGATGAACTGGGGTGATGTTATCTCCCATTGCAGTAAAGAGTAATGATGATAGAGGCAGGTTACTTGACTTCTTGAAAACTTGGTTGCCCCATTTTTAGAATTTAAAATTTTGAGTAGTAATAATTATCTAAAGCACACAGATTTTTGTCTAAATGAAAAGGCATGACCTAGTTGAAATATTTAGTATAGTGCGAGGCACATTGTAGGCACTCAGACATTCTAACAATTGTTACTATGCCTACAGAGAATGTTCAGTTTATGAGTAAATGAAATTGCAAATTTTAAGAAGTCTTATTTGTATGCAAATTTAAATTATATAATTTGCATGATTGTTAGTTTAAAATTTTTATCTATTTATATGTGTAAGTACATGCATGGATGTCTTTATCATGGAATAGTATAGCCATCACATGGGCCACATTGACTTTCTCTCATGTTCTCTTCGTTGTTATGTAAACTCAAGTGACCTTCATCCTAGGGCCAATTGCTTATCCATGAGCATCTGACACACTTTCATCCGCTAAGTGTGAATGCAGCCGCCATCTGGTAAGTGAACAGATGTATGAACAGAGACGCTGTCACCAACATGGTGAGTGCCAATGAGCTAATATTCTCAACACTTCATCTCCTTTGGGCTTTGACTTTATCTGAGCTTTTTCTTACTACAGGATGCATTTGTATCTATGTCTGTGTGTAGGCGTGTGTGTTATGTGTACATACATGTATCTATGTGTGTCTATGAACAATATAAGCACATGAAAATAATCATTTTAAAGTAATATTATAAACTTGACTTAAGATTTTAAATAACTGAACAGACATAAAAGTAACATAAGATGAAACATTAACAAATTGTGATCACAAATATTCAAAGTCCTTCCCTGACATTTCTTTTTTTTTTTTGGGGGGGGGGGTAGAGACAGTGTCTCACTTTGTCGTCCTCGGTAGAGTGCTGTGGTGTCACAGCTCACAACAATCTCCAACTCTTAGGCTTAGGCAATTCTCTTGCCTCAGCCTCCAAAGTAGCTGGGACTACAGGCATCTGCCACAACCCCTGGCTATTTTTTTGTTGTAGTTTGGCAGGGGCCGGGTTTGAATCCACCACCCTGTGTATATGGGGCCAGTGCCCTACTCCATGAGCCACAGGCGCCGCCCCTTCCCTGACCTTTCTTATGAGATTCCCCTGAGTCTCAGAGCACCCTGGCTCAGAGTTAAGTCCTGGGTTGGCAAAAAACACAGAATCACAGGGCAAGAAACGTGCCCTACTGTGTGATAATCCTTTCAGTTTTTCCATTTAATCCTAAACCTGTAAGGGAGATATGGTAGTGCTCAACCAATTGTTGTTAAATGAGTAAACTAAACTGTGATATTTGTGGTTTCTAAAACTCTGAAATATTTTTAAAATCTTAATCCAGTTCTTAAAAATAATTTTAAATAGATATAATTTAACTTATTATACCAATGAGAAAAATTAAGCTTTCTAATGAGCAAGTGACTTGCTAAGATATAGAATCATCAAATATTTGGAAATAAAATCAGGCCCAGTGTTCTTTTTATTCAGCTGAGAATCTGTTTTAGCACCTAGGTTATTTTGTGAATAACATTTCAAATATATATATATATATATATATATATATATATATATATATATATATATGTGTGTGTGTGTGTGTATAAATATATGTATGTTGTGTGCGCACGTATGGTGGGAGAGAGAGCACATTCACCAATGTGTGTGCAGATGTGTAAAGAAAGGGAAGAGGAAGGACGGGGGGAGAGAGGGATTTAATCTACACACATGCTTTTGCTTTTTGTGAGAGTTTCTGTGAACATGTGACCCAAAGCTGTGTGTTCACCGTCCAGCGGCCACACTAACTAGGGGGGTCCATGAGAACCAGTTGACAGAGACCTCCACTTCCACCTCTCTCTCATCCCAGACTCTCACCTCCTGTCGCCCCCTCCCGGCCCAGACATCCCATGGCAGCTCCCTCCCTCCCCGTCTCCCACCAGACTTTCCCCCAGCTCTCCTCTGGCTTTGTTTCTGCCCTACCCAGCACAAACTCCATTGGGTATCACATCAGGCACTTGAAATAACAAATAACGTTTCTGCAGGGCCTTATACAGAAGGCCCTTATGGTCAGTTTCACTATCTCTGCAAAATCTGCAACAGTATGATCAGTTTCACTGTTTGTTTTATGTATTTCTCAACAGTGAGCCTTTAGGGAAAGCCATACAGATACACCAATCAGCGTCCTTCCTTAAAAATTCAGTCTTCAGCCTCAGCTGGCCCCTCAAAGCAGCTTGTCCCAAGTCCCCTTCCTCCCTTTCTCCCCTCAGCAGCCCTTCCAGATCCCCATCATTCTCTGTAAACCCTTGACTCCACTCAGCAAATGACTTCACCTCCTCCTTCACAAAGGAAGTAGAGATGACAGACAGCGACTCCTTCAGCTCCCTGCTCCCTCCTCTGCACTCTTATCAGCACCCAGGTCCACCCTTACCGCTTCCCTCATTTTTCAGTTGAAGTGATGTCTCTCCTCTTAACCGGAGCTAATCCCACCACCTGTGCTCTGGATTTCATCCCCTCCCGCTCCCGCAGGGACTTGCTCCATCCATCACCCCCGCTGCTCTTGAATCTTCAGCCTCTCCCAGTGCCTGAGCTGTCTCCCCTCCACCTGCAGGAACCTCCCATGGCTTCCAACCCCAACAGAGCCACACGCGTGTGTGTCGTGCCCAGACCACTGACACACATCACACTCCCCTGCCCCCTCCATGTGTTCTCAAGTTACTGTCAACACTTTCTTACCTAGCCAAGCTTTTTTTTAAAAAAAAATATTTTCTTCTGATTTTAAAAGTAATACATGCTCATTTTAAAACATCAAAAAATTAATTTTCAAAGGAGAAAATAATAATTCCCCATGATATTCACTGTGCAGAGATGATAGCTGTTAATATTTAAAATTTTGGATTTTTTTAAATTTTGTTCTTCCCCTGCCTACAAAAACTAATTGGCTGTCATGCTGCATGATGGTTAGTGTCTGAACTTTTTCATGTACTGTGACTATTTTTCCAGAGCCTTAAACACATCTCCTCCTCATAAACACATAAACACATCTCCTAGTGCTTGTATATTATTGTAACATTTAAGTACATTTTTTTACTGGATTTTTAGTTTGTTTCCAATTTTTCTGTCCCATTAGCAATCATAGCATAACTCTGGAAGATATATCATAGTTTTTCTCTCCTCCCATTCACTTCTCTGCCTAGGACAATCTATCCTCCATCACTTCTAAGACCTCGGCCACTTGAGATTTCTCTCATTTAAGTGACCGCTGTCCTCTTTAGCAATGGCAGATACTTTCCTGTGTTCATACTCAGCTTCTCCGAGGCATTTCACATCCTCAGTGATTCTCGACCAATCTTCGTGGCTTCCACATCATCCCCCTGCTTTCCACCTCCCAGTTCCCCTTTCTTACCTCCTCTGCAGACTTTTCCCCCTGGGCTTCCCTGGAGCTCCACCCCAGGCTCTTAGCTCTGCTTCCCCACTTTCTCCCTGGGGAAACCTCTGCCTCATCCTTCACTGGCAGGCTGCAAGTTCCCAGGCTGCACACCCAGCCTCATTTTTCTCCTGGAGAGTCTTCTCTGCCTCTCAGCTACACCCTCAGCCTTGCTTTGCCTTCTCTGAATTCTCACGACGCCCTATACCTGACTCTGTCATGGCAGACCCTGCTTTCCAGTAAACTGTCAGTGGACTTGCCCTTCTCCTTCCAGGCCCTCTCTGCCTCAGTAATATTAACATTCTGGGCCAATAATCCTTGTTTTAGGCTCTGTCCTACGTCCCGAAGGGTGTTCCCCACAGCAACCCACCCCAGTTGTAACAATCAAAAATGTCTCCAGACACTACTAAATATTCCCTGGGGATAAAAGTCTTCCCTGGTTGAGAATTGATGTGCTAGACTCTGAGCTTTGCAAGGGCTGGTCCTGTGTCATCACTTTTTGCCCAGCAACCTGTCTGGGTTTGGACCCCAATGATGCCAAATAAAGAAATGGCCCCAATACAAGGTAAAGATAGGAGAAAAATAAAAATTGGTGGAAATAGGTTATTGCTTCATGAAAGCACTCAATTTTTATTTTCAATCATTAAGCAAATATTATATGTGTATTATTATTATGCTAACCCGTTTTCCTGGTTCATTGTAGGTATTAAGATTCAACGAAGTCTTTAATCTCAGGGAGCTTACAAGTTTTCAGGGAAGAAATGAGGCAGATAAGTAAACAACATGCATGTGGAAACATAATTGTGCAAATGGAATTATTTAGGTTGGCTGTGATAATTTTATTGCTGCTCAGGGAAAGAAAAGCAAAAAAAAAAAAAAGAGAAAATTTTCTGAGAAGTTGGATGCTTCAAGACATATAAATAAAAGACCTGAAGGGAAGAAGGATGAGGCATTTTTAAAATGAGGAAAATTTTCAAATCTATGGGTCAGTTTCAAGGAGACCAATCTGCCCAGACCTCCTTGAGTATTCCTTCCAACTATAGGATAAATTTAGCTACTGAGTATACATTCATGTTCTGCTCAGTGAAATACATTGTAATGCCTAGAGGTCTATAACATTTTAAATTAATTCAATTCATTTAATAGGCTTAGGTGTAAGTGTTTAGTTAATCCTTGGAACAGAAAATGCAGACCCCTTTAGATAAGTGGCTATGGGCAAATGGGTGGATGTGTGCCCCATAGTCTACCCTGTGTCCATGTGGCGGGTGGCGGGGCAGAGGCCAGGGTGGTTTGCACTAACAGGGACGTTTGATAAAGTCTACAGACATTTTTCATTATCCCAACTGGTGGTGGGGATAAGGAAGGGGTGCTACCAGCATCTGTAAGGAGTAGGGATTCTGCTAGAACGCGACAAGACCCAGGAGAGCTCAGGCAATAAAGAATGAATGGGCTGACATTTTGGAATGTCTGCAGTGCTGAGTTAGGGAAACTCTGCTCTAACCCCCCTCAACACACTGACGTGTTAAAGGATTCAGAAGTCCTGCAGTTTAATCAACCAATTAATCAATCCCCATTTCATGTCTTTAAGCACAGAATAACATATTTAGTAAAAAAATTATTAAAATAATTTTGTTTCTTTTTATTTTATATTGTGACTACTAGATAATTTAAAATCTATATGTAATTCACATTCTATTTCTGTTGGACAGTGCTGATCTATACTTTTTTCATATCAATAAAACCAAATATTCCATTTTCCTATAAAATATTAAAGACTTTTTAGCCAATGATAACATCATTTTACTTCTCCTTCTCTTTTAATTTATTTGTATTTGTAATTTGGTATTTAATTCCTAGTGATAGGTAGACTACATGGCCTTTTAAAAAATATTTGTTATGAAGTCTATGTATATGCAACAGAATAGCTCTCCTGCTCCTCAAATTTAGATTTTCTTCACTTATTAAGATCACAGGTATGTTTAAATTTTGAACAAATTATTGATTTATCTTTGCTGCAAATCCTATATTTGTCCCATTAAGAGGAACAGCGTATCAAGGTGAAAGCAGAAGATGATGTCACTTGAGCACGGCCAGCTGGTACCCAGGGCAGTGTCACGCCTGCCAGTGGGAAAGCGTCAGTCATTTGAGGAGATTCCAGATTTGCAAATTCAGTTAAGTTCTTAGAATCATTTCTAAAAAAAAATTTTTGGAGGAAAAACAAATTGCAGTAAATAGTACCCAGAAGAATACTGAAACTTGAAGTCACAAAAGGTAAGGAGAACCCAGAGTACTTCTAGTATTTCCAAAGTAGGAAAAGTCCGAAATCCTTCAAAATCAACAAGTCATGGAGAAAAAAGTGTGTGAGCGATAGGGGGGGCAGCAGGTGAGCTGTGACTTGGTGGATGTAAGTGAGACTGTTAAATGTGGCTGAGGCTCTGTCTGCAGACAGGCCAGGCACAGAGCCCGGACGCTACTGGGTGCCAGATGCAGCTCGGACACCATGGACACTCAAGAGTGGCTTGCAGTGGGTAGTAGCAGAGGACACTTCTTGTTTTGAGAGCTGCTTTTGGTATTGTTCTTTTTCTTTCTTTCTTTTTCTTTTTTTTTGAGACAGAGTCTTACTTTGTCACCCTCAGTAGAGTGCCGTAGTATTACAGCTCACAACAACCTCAAACTCTTGGACTTAAGCTATTCTCTTGTCTCAGCCTCCCAGGTAGCTGGGACTACAGGCGCCCACCACAACACCTGGCTAATTTTAGAGAGGAGGTCTTGCTCTGGCTCAGGCTGGCCTTGAACCTGTGAGCTCAGGTGATCCACCAGCCTCGGCCTCTCGGAGTGCTGGGATTAGAGGCGTGAGCCCCCACACCTGGCTTGGCATTGTACTTTTTCAAGCCACTCTCCTCCTGCAGTCCAGGAGGGGCAAGAATGCCACATTGGTCAGGGATTGGCCTGCGGTCTGGTTGTGGGAATACGCCAGAGGAAGTGGCTAACATTAGTAAGGACTGAACGTGTGCCTGTGCTGTGGAGAAAAGAAGATGTGGGCACAACCCCAGGTCACGCTTGCATTGTTCTGCATGGAGGGAGAAGCAGGAAAGCAAAGGGAAAGTGAGGAATTTGAAGCATCTGGGAAAATTATATTCTTTTAAGACACACTACTGTTTGCTACAACCTGGACGAACCTTGGATTGCATTGTTCTGCCTGGAGGGAGAAGTAGGAACAGGATACTGCCCAGGGACAGGTGTGGGAGGCAGGGGGCGCCGCACATGGTACAACGTTCTTCCCTTGTGTTGTCAGATCTGTCTGCTAATCTCTTTCTATTGCTTTCTCTCCAACCGTCCCACTTTGAAACCCTTCATAAACACGCCTTCAGAGCTCATGCATTAGCTCACCACGTCTAAATGAAATCGATAATATTGAATAGATGGAACAGGAAACGTACCAGTTAGTGCCTCTAGATAGACAAGTAGACAAAAGATCGGGACAGAGAAATGCAGCCTAGACTTGCTCCACCATATCTTTGTCTTCTTAAAGACCAATTATTAATTTTTGTGCAATTAGAAATCCAATAGTGAGGTACTACTCACTGTTGATGTATTTTATTTAAATTTAAAAACTAATTATTTGGGGAAACTGTGCTTTCTGAAATTTGAAAATCAACAACAATTTGATAGAAATGGGACGTCAATGATGTAATTATATTACAGCTTACAAGTTACCATCATACTTTTAGTTTTTGGGTTTCCTCTGAGCTTCTGTTCAGAAATGAAACATTTAAAATATCCTTTGATGTAGAAGAAATAGTAGAAAATAAGAATTATGTCTCCTTTTTAAGGAAATAAATTACACTCAAGAGTATCTGTTTTATTAGACTTAGAGAGTTTTAGGAAAGAATTAACGGCAAGAGATTTTGGAGAGATTGTTGAAACAGATTATTTTTTACTGCAAAATATTTAATATTTTCTTGATTCCTGGTAGCACTTGTTATTGAAATGGAGTAAGTTTAGGAAACATATAGGATCTGCAGATTTCAACATATGCACCATTAAATGGACAGAGGCTAGGATTCATATGGGATGTAAGGATTCAAAAGATGCGACTTTTCTTTATTCTTGTTACAAGAAGCAAGTACCTTATAAATGGTTGTTTAAAGTTAAGCAACAGCTTTCTTTCTAAATGTTTAAAAAAAACCCAAACAAACAGTTTTGGTTGCAAAGAGTAAAACGTAGACCGAGAGTTTTGATAGATGTTAAAGTGAAATGGTGATTCTAATTGTTCCGTCGAGTTGTCCTTGAATTGTGACAGGTTTGTTACTCTGCAGGTTTCCGAGCTGCCACCTCCCATGAGGGGATTTCACCCCGTGACGTTACCCAGATACACCCCCTTCTCCATCTCTCCTCTTTATTCCTAATTAGCTTGTCCCTGGGTTCTCTCAGGACAGCATCAGGGTTGTCCTAAAGCGTTTTTGATTCTGACCCACTGACAAATTAAGCCATCTAATGTTTAGTAAAAACACAAATTTAAGTCACAAAAATAGTAAAGCCCTACAGGCAGCATTCCGAAATTATGCAGACTGGACAGTTGCTGACTTTCATCCTCCCCACGCCATCCACTCTCTGGAGGTGCTGCAGGCACCAGTGCACCATAAAGTCACTCAAGGTTTTGGCTTTTGTGCTTTAGGTTCTCATTACGGCCCCTGCGTGCCTTTTTCTGGCAGTAACAATAAGCACCCAGGGCAGGGCAATCCAGCTGTCAGCATGCACCGAAATTTAGCAGGTCTCTGCAAAATTAGACCCGGGAAAATTGGGGAGAGGAGAAATCAACCTTGGAAAGACCAGTCTGGCACTGGTGCTCCTTTACGTCGGACAGCAACATTCATGCTAACCCAGAGCCAAGCTTCCAGACTTCTTCTGGTTAAAAAAATACAATTTTTCAATGGCACTGCATTTTCTACTAGGAAAAACATGCAATATACCGTAGAACCTCCATACATGGATCACCTCCTTAGGTTGACCTAATTTTCATAGACCAGATGTGCACCACATGTAGGTATCAGCAAAGCAGGCCTGGTTTGTTGACCAGTGTTGACCAGTTTGTTATAGTCCCTTGGTTGGTCATCTAACAAAGGGTCCCCTGTGTATGTCTAGATGCATCACATGTCTAAGAAAGAGATGCTAATTATAAAAACTCCATGTTTAAGAAACTGCCTTCATCTGAAAATACATGTAAACACTAAACAGTTGAGTTTCATAGTACTAATGAACGGTGTTTTCTTTTCTTTTCTTTTCTTTTTTTTAACAGATGGCATAATAGGGTAAATTTCTATGATATATATAAAAATATCATTTTAGCATGTCAGATCACAGTTTGTAAAACATGTCTTCATTATTCTTCTAAGTATCTCCAATGACCAGAATGATACACCAACGTGAGGAGAAAGTCTAATTATCTGAGAGTGTTCCTCTCTTATCTGTGTTTAAAGAGAAAAGCAAAGACACTTTGCATGACACTTTTTATGAACAAGTTTCTATATATTCAGGTTTATTGATCCTGAGGCAAATTTTGAAGAAACATACGTGTAACAATCATTAAAACTTTTTAATGTGGTCTCATATCTATTTAATTGAAAGAGATTTAAGAAATGAGGGAGGACGTGGTGGTACAAAGTGTCACTAAAGACCTCAGTCCTTCTGATATGCACGCCCCTAAGTAGTCGCCTCCCATGGATGGGGACTCTGAGGTTGACCACAGGATGGACTTTGACCTATGATATCATTGCAGAAGTGATAGAAGCAGACATTTGAAAATTGCTCACTTACTGGGGCAAGCCTCTTCCAGCTACTGGGAAGCCTTTGCCATTCCCTGTGAGATGACCAGGGTGCGCCCCCTCCTCCCCAGCAGGCTGATGAATAGCCACGTGGAGAGAAGTACCAGGTCCACTCCCCCACGCCTGCTGGAGCAGGGCAGCCTAGAGTACTTAGCCCTGGAACAGAAGCTTGAACTACCAGCTGATCCAAAATTCATAAAGGTAATAAATATTAACTGTCAGCCAGCTATGTTTTAGGCTGGTTTGTTGCAGAGCCAGAAGTAACCAATTCAATACTGTTTCTCCAAAATTGTAACTATGAAAGCAGCTAAGGCTTAGAGTGATTGAAAACTGTTCCTAACACACGGAGGTAAGCGACAACCTCATTCCCCATCTCATCTTGATGAACAGATCGGCTACCTCAGTTACTTCCAGGAAACTGAATTCTAGAATGGCGATCCCATTTGTCACAGTCTTCATGCAAAAGGCTGCAGGGGGCAGGGAGGGATACAGGGTTGTCAAGTCCAGACAGGAAAGACATGACAGCTCATTCTTAAGATTCAAGTGTGTTTCACAGAAATCCAAACACTTCAGAAATACTTCTCATACACACAAACATATGCACACACACACACCCACACACATGCACACAAGCTTTTATTAAAATTCAAATCCTCTGATGGCTCTCAGACCTCAGAACTTTCAGAACTATTACCTTTCCAAAAAGGAGACTTTATTTTTTTCTTATTATAACATTCAGTACAAACAAGGACAAACTTGTCTGTTACTGTATAACCAACAATCTATTTTCTTAAATTGATATTCATTTCTTTAAGGTATTTTGGCTATTTCACAAAAACATGGCTTTTACTAATATTCATTAATATGGAACAAGGCCATATTGTAAAGATGTAAATGTAAAGTTGTACATCTAATATGAATTCAATTTTGTCATAATTTTACATATTTTATGTATAAAACAAACAAAAAAAAAGATCTTTTAAAAAAATTTACCAAGATAGCAAAAACATTAGGAAATTTGAGATTTTTATTTTTTATTTTCAATCCTTAGTGGTATTAAAAATATGTAAAATGCAAAACAATTAGCATAAGCTAGAAACAAAGGGAAAGATCATAACATATAAAACAAAAATCTAAAAAAATAATATTCTAAGAACCACTAAAGGAAAAAATTCAAGAAATTTAGATCAAATTATAAACAATGAACATTTTCAGAATTGGGTGGGTGTTCATTACAGTAGTGAAAGCTAATTCATATTTTACATAAAGAAATATGTTGAATTGCATGACATACAAGTATTTCTAAATTTTGACACCATATTCTTCTATACTAATTTTTTAAAAAATACATACTTCTTTCTTGCATTAAGAATCTCTGGTTGGAAACATTAAATTACCCCAAAGGCTTAATAGTATTCTGCACTCACCCACACTGTCCCTGTTCCACTCTCTCTTTTAAGATCTTAAGACACAGAAGGTAAGGAATTATTTAAAAGCAACTCACTGAAGCATTGGAAATTTGGAAATTTTCTCTATTACCCAGACTTCCAGGGTAAGCCAGCTCCCTGGAAATATATCCATGTAATCCCCCACTAATGCAAAAAACTTTAAACAGAATTACATTGGGAAATGCAAATTTAAATTTAAAATAAGGCACACATCAGAAGTCCAGGTCTTGGTGGTTGTCTACCAAGTAGACACAATTATGCACAGAGACTATGGATTCAAGACTCCAGAATCCCCAGTGTGCCCCACGTCTGTGCTTGCTTTTGAGGTGCTGTAGAGTAACAGAGTCTGCAGATGAATTCACATGGACAGCCATAAAGTAATCTTCCCCATAAGGTATGAATGGAAAGTTTACTTTTCCCAACAAATAAGAAGACTTCATAAAGTCTGTTACTACCCTTTCATCCTCAATGCAAAATGTACTCTTTCTTGCTGAACTACTTTGCAAAAATGTGATTTGGATTTTTAACAACTAATGTGATACAAGAATAATTCATCTTGTAAAAGAAAAAAAAAAAAAAAAAAAAGAAAGAAAATCAGAGTCGCCTCTTCCCTGGATGCAATATCCACCTTATACTGACCACTGTGACCTTTCTGAGAAAAGTCACTTTCATTGGACAGCGCAGTGGCCTCAAGGCAGCAAAACACCACTTGGAATAATTCTTTACAGATGCCAGGAACCGGAAGTTTCAAGGGGAAAAATGAAAGCCATTCACTCTTCCAATGACATAGGCCTTTGATACCATAAAGCCATTTGGGCTGAGAGCTCCAAGGTCAGGAAGGCACATAAAGATTGGTGATTAGAGAAATACTATATCAGCAAAGTGTGGCAAGCTATTAAAAGAAACTATAGCTTTTATGATTGTGTCACTGAAGCTCCCTAAGGCTATTTGTATTCGATATTGAGTTAAGCATAACTTATTTAGTCCCAGCATTCCAGAAAACATTTTGATGTCAGCTACTGCAGGAAAGTAAACACAAAGCAAAGGAGGAAACAGAGCTGATCCCAAACAGATAAAAATGGCGTAATTTAATTTTCTGAACTCGGGCTTTTTAGAGCATTAAGAATGAGGAATTTTAGAATGCCCCTTTCAACTTGGAAAATAAAGTTTATTTAGGCATTTGGTGGAGCGGGAGAGAAGTAACAGAGGACTTACATAATCAACTCATTGAGCTTATATAAAATTCTATCAAAATTTAGTGACATATTGCCAGGATTATAATCTATATTGATGACAACAATTAAGCTTCCATTTTGCATCCACACCTAAATAATCATGTAATTTTTGTTCATGCATCTTCTCCTAGTGGGTCTAATGTCATGATATCATTTGGTTCATGAGGTATTTAGAGTTCACCACACAATTCCACGAGTACCATCACAATTGTTTTTTTTTTTTTTTTAAGAGAAAGCCATAACTGTCTACACTCACTGAGTGATATCCAGCCCTAAAATAAAAATGTTGGCAGTTGTGGGCATAACAACAACAACAACAAAAAAAACTGTTTTATTTCCATTTTGAACCACAGAAAGGAATGCTTGAACTTTGAACTCTTGTCTCATGCCAAGATCCCTGAAAGGAATTTCCTTACAGGTCCTCTGAAGACTGAACAAATCTTGGTAACTCAAGAGACAGACAATAGCCATGTGAACACATGAACACGTTAAGAATTTCAGTGCCCAACCACTCTAAATTGTGGTAACATAGGTGACAAATTGAACTAAAAGGTGTTGGAGAAGGATAATACTTTTACCTGAAAGCTTCAGAAGTTACCCAAAGGAGGCAGTATTTATTATCTTTACAAACAAGAAGGTAATTTCCAGCAGAGAGCAAGACTGAGACTGGACGAGATTGGCACATTCAGAGTAGTGTGGCCAAATTAGAGACTGAGACTAGAAAAAAAGCATGTAAAAAAATGCTAACATGCTTTTCTCTGGATGGTAAAATTATAGGTGATTTTTCATACATATATATATATATATTTTTTTTTTTTTTTTTAAATATTTGTTTTTGCCAAAATTTCTGCAAGGGTTGTGTGCTCCTTCTGATTAAAAACTAAAAGGAGGAAAACACACAGGCCTATTTAACATGTAAAGAGGTGCCAATGATCCTATTTCCCATGGCTAGGCCTTGCCCTGATGAGCATCTGCCTGGACGTAACCCCAGAGAAGCTGCTCCCAGACTTACTGGATCCTGAAGGGAAACTGCTCCAGGGGTGAGGAACCTGCAGCCTTCCAATTTCAAGATTGTTTGTTCTTTTTTAAGCACCAAAGGAGGCAAGAAAAGCTTCATCTTTTCCTGCTGCACCTTTTAATAAAAGGATTCGCTCCGTAAAGTTTAGATTCGGTCACAAGGCCACATTGAAGCCCCTGGAAGGCCTTATAGGTTCCCCAGACCACCCTTAGAAGAAGAGTCTCCCAAGTTAAGTGTTTGGGACTTTGAACACACTCTGCAGCCCCCATTTACTCTTAGCCCAGCCCCAGGAACTTGCCTGTGAGTCCTCAGTAGCAGAGGAGGTCTCCTAATTACCTGTATTCACTTCTCGTTGTGAGTTGTTCCTGCTTTGTGAGAAGTGTGAAGAATAATGACTCCAATAAATATAAATATAGATATATTTGTTTGCTTGTCTTTTGTATTTTTTAGAAATAGGGTCTGGCTCTGTCATGCAGACGAGAGTACAGTAGCATGATCATAGCTCACTTCAGCCTCAAATTCCTGGACTCAGGGGAGGTGACCCTCTTGCCTCAGTCTCCCCAGTAGTGAGGACTACAAGCCTGTACCACCACTCCCGGAAGTTTTCTTTTTCTAATTTTTTGTAGAGATAGGGTCTTGCTATGTTGCCCAGGCTGTCCAACAAATACTTTTGTAGTAATATCCCTGCCTAACCAGTGGTAACTGTTATGGACACTATTCTTTCTATTCTGTCTGATCACTGCCAATGCCAAATGATGCTTCAGTATTGTGAATATCACCTGTAATTGTACAGCCATCAATTCTTTATTCAAGTAATAACAAGAATGATCTCAAGTAAATTATTATAGTCATAACAAACAACATCTTACATGTTAAATGGTATTTTTTCATTAAACTATATTAATATTATACTAATTAATATAGTGTAATATATTATCACACTATGATTACAACATATATAACTATTAATACATAATTATAATTTAGCTATATAATCATGCAACTATACTATAGTTTTACATCTTGTGACAACATTTAAGATAATTTTGGTAAAGTGATTAATTTGAAGTAAGAGTCTGTTTGGTTTAAAGAAGTCATCATTTTGGAATGCTATGTAAATGTATCACATTAATAGTGTCACCATCAGTTTAAAAATAGTAAGGAAAAGACAAAATGATATTAAAACTTTCAAAAATAAAGTAACAATTTGAGTTCACTCAAGAATACAGTCATATGCAAGACAGAAATGCTTTACCACCCAGGTCTACTACATTTAAAAAAAAAAAGCCAGAGAATAAATGAAAATGTGAGAGAAAACTTAAAAATGAAAACATTATTCTTTAGATACAGATTTTTCTCAAGAGAAAGGAAAAATCCTAAAGTTGTGTTTTGTTTTTTGGGGGTTTTTTGCTTTTTTTTTTGGTTGTTAAAGTTCAGGTGAGGATAAACTCCTGTTGGACAGTCATAAACCACCCATTCATTCTAAATTTAAAACACTAAGGAATACAAGCCTGACATCAAGGTCAAAACAAATCCTGTATCTCTAACCTTGGCAACGTTTTGAAAGCACCAGAGAGATTATCAAGTAAACTGTTCATTCCTTCATGATGTCTCACTAAGTGGCATTCTGGTCACTGACTGGAAGTGTCATGCTGTATTAACAGACTCCTGCTCTTTCCAATCAATAGGCTAAAATGTTGAGTAAACGGGATCTCTTTCATATAGATGCAATCCTCATCCATTGTTACAATTTTTATGTTGATATTATTTGTTAAATAAATAGCATAGCAGAAAAGACAGGGGAACACAAAATTCCCATCCTGAGATTTCCTCTGTGGGCATTATTTCATATTCCCTTCCCAAAGAGTCAAAGTGAAGACATAACATGATTCTCCTCTAATTTCAGTGGTAGTGCAATGTACATCTGCAGATGTATATTGCTAATGGTGCCATCATTTTTCCCTATCGCCCTAAAACACACCTGTTCAGTTGCAAGACTGAGTTTCCTGCAGTCATCTTGACCCTATCCTGAGATGTCTTACAAAACGTACAACTTAACTTACTTAAGCATCTCTCACGTCCTTCCTAATTCCATGCAGAAACCCACAGCCCAAATACAATTTAACTGCCTTAGATGAAACATCAAGAAAACTTAGTGTTTTGATAAAATAAAAAAGTGTCACCTATACCTATGTAAATTAGAGAAAAACAAGGACTGGAAGGGAGGAAATATCAAACGCATTTTCTTTTATTAATACTTTTAAATGGCAAAGAAACTCTCCCAAGGATATTGCCCCTTTGAAGATAAAGTTCTATTTGCATAAACTGGAGGGGCCTCTTTAATGCAGTTTTCATTATCTTAACTCCAAAGTGACTGATGTCAAGATCAAGGGAGTCAATCAGGGAAGATACACTCCAGGACACCACGGAGAAATAAATCAGCCCATCCTCTCCATCAGGAGAGTCCTGCTCAGGGAAGGGGATTTGTGAATCTCTTTTCTGAAGCAGGCAGCCACGTTCCATTATTGTAAGGACTGACTCTCAGCCCTTAGAAGTCTCATTCTTTAAGATAATTGGGGTGTCCTGCATCAGTTATCTAATAGGCTAATGAAGTCTAGAGATAAACCAGTTCTTGACCATTTCTTGCCCTTTGAACACTCCCGGGACACCAACCCCACCTAGCCATTTATCTCATTATGTTAAAGAGAGAAAAATTAACCCTGAAGAAAGTGAGATACCTCTTGGCTGGCTGTTAGCTGAATGTGGAATGGGTTTTGTTGTGTGGAGAGAGGAGCAAAGCAAGGAGCAGAAATCAACACTTGCCTCAGATACTATGTGACAAGTTAACCCTTTCTTCCCTCAGACCTTTTCTCCCACCTTCAACTGCATCCTGGCCCCAGTGTTTCTGTCCACTGGCCTCGTCTTTTTTCAGCTTCAGTTACCCAATTTATTGCACGACGCATCGAATCTACCGGGTCATCATAGGTGTGGGCGAATTAAAAATGTCATCGTTTGGTCTTTATTTCACAAGCTTGACTTAGTGCTGTTTTCACTTGCAAAATACAAATGGGAAAACTGTAATTTATTATGGCCCTAGCAATTCAAGCTGTTTTGCTTGGATCCTGTGTGTACAATTGGTTACCAACATTCCAGCCTGTTTTGCTTTAGTTGGCTACTAGTTTACTACCCTCAATTTCATTCTCTAAAACTGTGTTTAAAAACAATTTAACTACACTTTGATTCTGTTTGGAAAAGCAGTTATGAGCTCCCCTCACTAAGGCACAGCGGTGTATAAATGGTGGTTTGTAAAATGTCATTTTAAGGCAAATGACAAGATGAAAATGATTTATTTAGCGATTCTTTAATTTTACACATACTATTTTATTAGAGTAGATATCAAACCCCAAGTCACTTCCTGATCACATAAAAAGATGTTATTTCGACTAAAGACACTTGAGTGGCCTTGAAATCCCAGGCTCCTCAAAATTGTGAAACTTGGGGCTACACTGCACAGCCTTCCTGCTCTCTGAGCAACCCCTACTGGCCAAGGGCTCAGCTTCTGCTGCTGTTAGACCAGAAGCTGTTTCATGAATTCTCTCCCCTTCTTTCTTCCCTCTTGTGAGCTGAACTCACTCTTTTTCTCTTTAAAAGTAAATTATATCACGTTCCCCTTAACTATTAAATATCTAATTGCAATAGACACCATATATATCCTATAAAAATATATTGACCTTCTTCAAATAGAAACAGTATTATGTTTGCTCAGTAGTTCAATGAAAAGTTTTAAACTTATTCTCCCATTCAAGAATATTTTCTGTCTATATAATCAAAGGATGTCTTTAGTTTTAAATACACGTAGCTGAGAATTGTAGTAACTATTAGAAAAATGTCACAACAGAGGAAATAGAAAAATAAAGATATTTGTTTTGGTTTGGTCTGGTTTGGTTTGGGGTTTGGTTTGGTCTTTCCTTTTACCAAATGAGTGGCAAATACAACCTGATCTTAATGTATTATTTCCTGTGGGTCTGGGCTTTGATAATAGATATCTAAATTAATCTAGTTTTCATTCTTTGCTAATATTTTGAAATAAATTCTTTTTTTAATATATTTTAAATTGCATTTTATTTTTAATTGACATGTAAGAATTGTACATATTTATGAGGTTTAATTATTTTTCATGTTATATAACTGTTATCACAATTAAAAAAAATTTAAAACCAAAAAAGGTTTTCAATATACCAAGCAATCTAGTATTCAAAACATCACATGGGAAATGCATTTATCACCAGCTATTGATTGTGATCATTTTCTCTTCCTGCAAATATCAGGCTATGATGTAGATTTTTATTCTCCAAAAAATAGAGAGGCAAAAAAGAGACCATTATGTACCAGAGCCCAACAGTACACGTTTCTTTTGAACAAAACATAAATAAGCCCTTTTATAAATTGCTGGGGAAAAAACCTCAGATTGTCAGCTCTGAATGCTTTAAATTCCCCATTTATATACAAGACTAGCAAACAATCAAACTTGGTCACACTATGATGATAAAGTTTATATACTAACCAGATCTCTATTAGTTTTTTGTGGCCTACAAAGTGTCTTTAAAGAGAGATTAACAAGAAATGCCAAACTTGGTGTAAGATCAATGAACTCATACTCAAATCTTTTTTCTCCCACATGTCACAAAAATACGTTAGGGGTGATGACTACATTTCACTTCAGTTTTTGTTACCTGAATACAAAGATGTGGGGAGTTAAAAGCTTATTACCAATGTCCCAGGTCAGTGTTTCAAAAAGTTCATTCCATTGAACACTAAGCTTTTGAAAATGTGGTGGTCATTTTCTTACGTCAAGTTAAATAATGTAGATAAGTTGCTTTGTTGCAGGATTTCTCAGAGTCACCAACTGGGGCTAAAGTACACGGGGTTGTCTCTGCAAGGCTTACTTACATAATAGAACACAAAGTATCCAAAACTCATCAGCCCAGAAAACATCTCCCTGGACTGATGTTTCAAAACACAAAATTTGGAAAATTCTCTCTTAAATCATCCAGGCTTTTTCCTTCCAGGTGCCCCTAAGGAAAATTATATTTCATTCCATTCCAATCTGTAGTTACCACATTAGGCACTAACGTGTACTCACTCTGTGAGTAGACCTGAAATATGCTATCTTTTCTATATCTCACTCACCATTTACCCCAGGAAATGGGTATTATTAATCCTATGTCAGAGATGAGGAACTTGAGACTCAGAGCTTTCAAGTGGTTTCAGAACAAGCAAAGTAACCAAGCTAGCTCTTAAACAGAAGCTGGGTTCACTGCAGGGTCCCCCCCTTCCCTTACGCTGTGATGCCCAAACTGTTCTCCTTTACTGACACACTCTCCAGCAGTTTCTCTGGAATGCCTACATTTATGTAACCTAATTGGGACCAACATAGACTACCAAGCCTTGGCCGTTCTGACAGTGTGATCTTTCACTACCATAGACCACGATAGGAATTCTATCTAGTGTGAGAGTCACTTGAATTCTGTCTAGTGTGGAGAGATGAACACATCTGATGTTCCTTTTATTTTGAACACTATTCGTTCCAAAGGATAAACATTTATAACACACAGGGTCAGATAACAAATATGTAAATGTTAAAGTACTAATCACAGATAAATGTGGAAGTACCAAAGGAATTTATGTTAAAGAGCAGTTGGAGGTCAGCACTTGTGTTAGAGGTGGTCTGTGTTTTCTTGCCTTTAAATATAAGCCAAATGCTACCAAGCCAGAAACCGCGAGGCAACCCTTTCCATCTCACAGTAACAAGACATTAATAGCCCATGGAAAAATCAACGTGTAATTTAGTTTTACACTGCTCACCAAAGTAAGTCTTTCTCTCTCTCATTCTCTCTCTCAAATGAATAGAAGATCAGAAAGAGCAGGAAAAAGGGACTCAAAAATCCATCAGAAAAGTTTTGACAAAACGTATATTCAAACTACTGGGTCATCTGTTAGCATTAATTGGGACATTAAACATTTAAATTGTGGAGAACTTTGTTTCTTTTTAAGAAGCAAAAGGTAACCATCTCGTGTGGTAAATGAAATTGAGTGGACAAATTGATCTCAATGGTTTGCCATGTCTTAGAGCTCCTGGATGTACCGTCTTAGGAACCTTTTCTCCATCATTAGTTATGGAAGGCCCATTCAAAGTTAAGAAAAGACCTTCTAAGCATGTGTAAATGTTGTATGCCAAATGCAATTAGCATGTTGCTTAGAATGCTCCAAGATAAGAAAATTCCACAGAAGTCATTCAGACGTAAATATACATTAAATGAACATCTGATATTATGGGTGATTTTTTTTCCCCTATAATTCCTTAGTGGAAAACTATAATCATGTGATATAAGATCACACAGAAATATGTGTTTGTCTCTGAATGAGGGCTAATAAATTCCCTAAAAGACATTCGGCAACTCTATTATCAAATCTGATGTATCTTTTAATAGGGAAAAAAGCACAATACTAAAATGTTTGTTTATGTTCTATGTCTTATTTTCTAAAAGACAGAAAAGTTTGCTCAACTTTAGAGAGCAGATTCTCTCAAAATAATTACATTTTTCTTTCTGTAGGAATAAATATAGCCACGTTTATTTGAATGGTTGGTACTTTAGCAATGTGACTGGTGAAAGTATAAAGGTGGCTGTCCCTCATTTTTGGAATAGGAGCAGCACACAGAAGGAGCTCTAAGTCAGGAGTGGGAGTGTGGGCACAGGCTGCTCCAAACATTAATGTCTGATGGGAACTGCTGTCCCACAAGAGATGGGTTGGCTTATAAAATTATGCTCACAGACACCTTTTTAACATTGATTTGCAAGAAAGAGTCAAAGTTTAAAGATATCAGTTTCTGCAAAAAGCAAAACAAGTTATCCTAATACTCTTATTACACAATTTATGAATGGTTTGGGGATGTGATTTATAAATTTTGAGTTTCATAAATGCAATCTTTAGTTGATGCACCTTTGAATATCATATCTGGAAACATCCTGGCATGTTGTCTACTAAGGCTAAAATGGACTTCAGTTCACATCTAGCATTCAGCAATATGGCTATGAATGTAAAGTTCCATCAGATAAGGGGACTCTTGCAAAAAGGGCTGAGAAACAGGATGTGCTGTCTGGAATTGAACCAGTGGGACTGCTCCCTTGGCACGGTGCTTCGCCCACAGTCACTGCCACTGAACCTTTCTCAAGGATGCTCAGGACATAAGATGGAACACCATTGCTTAATTTCCATCAATCTTGATTTAAGGTATAAAATTATCCATGGAAGAATATCCTATTTACATTATTATGGAATTTGTGTCTTAAAATATATGCAAAACCCATGATTCTTTTTCTCAATAAAAATTGGATAATTTGGATTATTCCCTGTCCTTGGATAATCACAGTTGAAAATGACATCAAAAATGTGTGTTTCAAGCCAATTGTAGCCACAAAAGAAATACACCACCATCCAAACCAATAGTACCCTGTTTAAGTCAAAAGGAAGGCTAGGTTGCTAGTGATCCTACTGGCTGTAACCCCAACATGGACCATAAATTCATCACGCTAAGCACTAGTCATTGTTGCTGCTGTGATTGTACAGAACTGGCTAAAACAACATCGCTGTGAAACCATAAGTCAACAAAACCTTTACCCTTAGTGTGAAAATCTCCAAGCATATTAGGCAGGATCTGATCTGCAGAACTTTTTTGGTTAACAAGACACTTCTAGTATATTTCAAAAACATTCCTTATGAGACCCTTTGTTATCATAATTTTCCTTCCTCTTTGCCTTTAAATTCTTCCTTTGGGCCATTTAGAGCTTCTGCAGCAGTTGTCTTTGACCCTTGTGTCATTGCTTCTCAGCATAGCCAACCAGAAAAGTCAACGGGTACTTCTGATTTTTGAAAATTATAGTTGGAGGCCACAGTACCTGAATATCTGTCTCATGGTTTAGTTTAAACTAAGGTATTATTTACCCTACATCAAAAGAAGAAATGATATTCATTTGGAACTTTGTTATAATATTTAGAAAAGAAAATTCCCCAAAATCCAAATTAGGGATTCCTTTCCTGAGCTTGAGCCAGTCTCTAGCAACTAGTTTTTATGTATTAGTGGTTTTTCTGTAATATGTTTGTAAGTTATTTTTCAATGTGAGTCTTTGGGAACTTTATTTTCAATTTGCCAAATCCTACTTACTGGTTTTATTTTGGGGAGAGAATGCAGGTTTAGATGGAAAAGAATTAAATAATTTTAAAATAGACTATGATTGAAACTTCCATGCAGTTAAACTGCCTTTCTCTTACTTCTTTGAAGTCAGTGTTGTTTTAATTTATTTCAGTGGAGAACGGTTTGTTCCAGGTAGCTAACAACAGTCAAGAATCTCATGGAAAGATATTTCCTTGTCCTAACCTTTCCCTGTAACCGTTAGTGTCCTTGTCATTTTGACTTCCTTTCAGCTCGTGACCTCTGCCCTGCTCCAATTTAAAGATAAACTAAATGACATTTCCCCTGAATGTGTGTTGCTTCTACTTTTTTGGTGGGAGCAGTAGGATCCAGTTGCTCAACCTATTACCTCCTATTTGAAAGAATGAGGGAGTGGGTAATTGTGTATTAGAAGTAGGAGGTTTATAAAGGAGTAAACAGAAAAAAAGGATGTACCAACTATAAGTGAACTCAGAATTCAGCATCAAGGTAAGTAAAACCATAGAGAAAATAAAAAAGAAATCTTTTACAACTCATCATTTACCAGCAATATGTGGGGCATATGTGAAAATAATTCTAAAGGAACTGATTGAAAAATGTGACTGGAACTGGAGTTAAAAAAATCATCTCATACTTTGCACATCATTCATAAAATTTGTATATAAATACAGTAGAAATGGAACATTCATTATTTACAAGTTTAGAACAACATTCCCTGTGTCATTAGTCAAACTTAGACTAAACAGACTCATAGATTTGTACGTTTTCCCTCCCCCATTTCTTACTCTCAGAGAGTATGATTCTTTATGGCGTTGCTTTTGAAATTCCGTTTTTTATCCCCGTCTTTGAGAACAAACTAGGAGAATTAATAATGGAGTAAAACAAAACGGTGACTACAAATATAGCACTCTAAGTAATATATATTTATACAAACAATGCATGTGTATACAGATATAGATAAGCTTATGTGTATTTAGTCAATTTTCTTCAATTTTAACGTGAATACAGAGCGTTTGTGAGGTTTCCATGTTTTTAGTTAGCTTATAAAGGGAAATTTGATAGCCTTCTCCCTCCCTCACACATTATATTACAGAAAAACTCAAAGAAATAAAAAGGGCATCTAGTCAGTCTTTATACTAGATAATGTGGAAAATTTACTGAGTAAAGATTAAAACAATCTTTATTACAGGAGACCTCAGCATACAATGGAGAAAAATGTGTCTGTGGTGAGAAAACGTAAAAATAAAATATGTCTCTCTAACGAGCCGTGAAACTCTGAAGAAATACACAGCTTCCTCTCTCACTCCCTTTCTGAATTCCTATTCATTTTGAGGCAGGCTCGCCTCGTCCATTAATTAACCTTCAGGTCCTGGAGGTCACCTCCTTGGATCTGTTCTCTATATTCCAAAATGATTTATTCCATAGGAAATATCAAAGTAAATATCAAAGTCAGCTTAATATTGACTATGTTGTCAAAATAATGATGTATTATATCTACTAAAAGCCTGGAGTTCTGAAAAATGAAAAAAATGCAAAATCCGCTTTTGTAATTTTAAATGGTACAGGTAGTATTTACCCCACTTTAGAACTTTAGTTCCCATCAGTGGGAGTTGTGTGATTGCATCAATTATAACTTAAAACATTGTTGCAAATTAGGTCATATATCTTTGAGTATCTGTTTCAAGAATAAAAACTAGTTTGTAGTGTTGCAAGCTAATCATATATAAAGAAAACCTGCATGAAAAGTGAATAGTGTAGAAGATTTAGCTGCACAAACCAGTTGTGCTACTTAATAGCTTATACACTGACCAGCTCATTGCTTGTACTGGGAAATGTGTTGATTTAGGAAATGTAGATACAAAAAAAAAAAAAAAAAGGAAATGTAGATACAGAAATAATGCTAACAAAGCTACATTAAAAAAATTGATGAATTAGAAACCATAATGTTTATTAAATATTCATATGAAATCATGGGGTATTTGAAAAATTCAACCTTCAATGATTATAAAAATATGAACTCTCAAAGTACTACTGTATCTGTGCCTATCATTTAGTATCTAACATCTTTTATCTAATGATTATTTATAAATATTAATTATTCTCTTATTACCCGATTATGAGCTTAGGAGCTAGAAAGAATCATGCCCAACATTTGACATAATGCCCCGACTACTCTGGACATATGAGAGCCAATGAGAGAAATGACAATTTATATAAGCTGAGTTATTTTATGAGTATTTTTATATATAAAGGAGAAGAGATTCCAACCATTCTTTAAATGTGGTGTTTTACTGCAACCATGAACAGAAGAGAGAAAAAGCTTTTGTATAAATGTTAATGGAGTTAAAACTGCAGAATGCATTGGGCAGGTTAAGGAGACTTTGGCCAATTGCAAAGAATTTATGCCAAGTTATGTATTTAAATTTGTATTTTTTAATATACTGAGAAGCAAAGGGAATGAATAGATATTTAGGTTTTAAAACATTAATAAATAAAGTAAATCCCACATTGAATATGAAAAGTAAACGCTGAAGAATCAGAGATTCCATAAATGATATGTGCCACTTTCTCAGCCATGACCACAAGATGGAAGATTTGTACACTGAAGTTAAATAGAAGACTCAAAGATGCTAAGATATGTATTTAAGATGAAGGAAAAAAGCAGGGTCACAATTGTAAAGCTGTTCACATAGTAACTTCCTGACTGTTGTACATTTTTTTTTATTTTCCACTTGGCCTTTGTTTTCTACAAGTGCTAGCACATTCTCACCAAAATAATTAGGGGGAGGAATGAAGACTTAGTAAAAAATTTAGTATTATGGCTGGCTTTCTGATTTTGGAGCTGAGAGAACTATATTTTGAGTTTATATTCAATAGCTTATGAGTCAGATCTCAATCTCTGTTACTGAATTACTACAAATTGGTGTAGACTCCAAGGCAGCAGCCTCTCTGCCTCTCTGTACATGGAGTGGGCACGGACTCTAAGCTCTTGTGTATTTTAGATATTTGACATTAGGCAACACTTAACCACTCCGAAGGCTTCATTTCTTCACTGGCAAATAAGAGGTGATGAGTCAATGATAAACATAAATTACTGGTCACTTTGACAATTAGCTCTCAATCCTTACTCTCTTTAATTGTTACCATGCCATTATCTAACATCCTTGCCAATTACAAAGTTCTGTTATTCTATACTATTTTTGATAGTGCTTAAACTTTAAATACTGGCACACGCTGACTATTTTTTGCATATATTTTACAACTAATTTAGTTGGGTTATTTTCACTCTTGAGAAACATCAAAAACTGTTAGCATAGAATGTTTCTCCCATCTCTCTCCCTTCAGGAGGAAATTTACATATTTGCCAATTCCGGTTCAAAAATAGTAAATCAGCATTCGCTTGACATTTTTTAAACATTCAACAAGCCTTTTTTTTTTTTTTTTTCTTTTACCAGTTAGAATTTTGAAGGAATTCATATGAACATAAAAGAAAAAAGAGAGAGAATCTTAAAACTAAGATGGTCATTCAATATTGGTCTGGCTGCCTGATAGCTGGCAGTAAAGCTGTGAATATAGATCATCTTTATGTATTAGCTTGGATGAGCAAAGCATAGCCTTTCAAAGAAGGTCAGGATTAATGCTTTCAATTCATGAATGAGGATACTATGGCATAGAACACCTAGAAATCCTACAGAGGGCCAAGAAAAAGATATGACTGGCTTCTCTGATGCTCTTAATGCTCAGTTCTCCATCCTGCAGGCCAGGGCTACTTCCCTGAGGCAAGTGGCTAAGGGAGTGAGTGATACGATAGTTATCTCAGAGACACAATTAAAGGTACCACACACAGCATTATTACGCTTTCTTTTATGAGCTTTCCAGCAAAACACGAGTAGACGCTGTAGCTGAAGAAATCTTGATTGCCAGCATATTTTTTTTTTAGTGGGCCCTAACTAAACCTTTTAGGTTGTGATGAGGCTCAGTGAAGGTGAAGGACAGTTTTTACTCCATCAATTATCTCCACAGAGAGATTCGATCATATTTTATTTAACAACTACAACAAAAAAAGGTGGTAAGACCTTAAGGAGGAAAGGTAACATGGAAAAGAAAGCCACATGAGATGGAATAGGGAGAAGCATGTTACAGAAGAAATCATTTTCATTAAACTTAGAAGTATTGAAGATCAAGAGACATTATTAGATAAATAGCTAGAAGATTTGCTTTAGATGTTCTAAATTTCCTCCACCACATCATGGGGAAATTTTCCATGATATCACCAAGAAAAGTGTACAGAGGGAAAAGGTCAATCCACATAGACATATATGTATTAATGCATTTGTTTGTGTATGTATGCTTAATTCATAAACCAAATGTCCTTTAGGGTAGGAAATAAGGTTCCATGCCATTAAAGAATAATCAATCTGTATTTTAACTTTTAGGATGTTGATCTTACATTTTAAATTAGGAGATTTGGCATTTAAAAATTGATACTTTGCTCAAAGGAAAATTGCAATTATTGGGTAGAATATGGTTCATCCAAAGATGCCTTTGAATCAGCCAGAAGGTATAAATTGGGATAGTAGTCAAATCCCTTTTAGTAACTTATGACAGTTGTAATATAAAAATCTTTTAGTTGCCAACAAAATCGGTCAAGAACTATTTTCTGATACTCATGAGTTAGATATTCCCTTTTTTAAAATTTAGAATAAATAAATAAAACTTGAAAATTAAAAAGTTCCATAAATGGAAACATATTAACATAAATTGCACTTCGGAAACTCAAGCCCCACTATCCCAAATTTGATGCCTTCAGCTTGCAACAAGCGGAGTTAAAATAAAACAACTTAAAAATTGGTTTCTGCCTGTAATATGTTAATGAGTGAAAAAATATAGCTGTTTGCAATAATATTTCTATGATAGTCAAGCTCTCCAAGAAACCTTTTCCATTGTCATAAATCAAAAAAAAAAAAAAAAAAAAAGGTACTATAATTATCAACGGAGGCTATTTCTCAAACCAACCTAGTAGACAACAGAGGGTGTGAAACTATAGTGTGGACAACTTAAAAGATTCTTCCTATTTCTAATCTTTAGGAAGACCAGGAACAAGATGTCAAAACCATTGCCACTGAACTCTGGATTCTACTCAGAGTTCTACTTTAATGGGTAGACACAGACCCTACCTACATGTTGGCATTGAACATAGTTCAGCAGCTTAGCAGCTGCAAGATCTTGATCAAGATCAAGCACACAGGGTTTGTGCTTTACGTATATGTGTGTATACATGATGGCATATTGCATTTGGCACATAAAGCACAAATTTCCATCATTTGTTTACCTGTCCATTTCTTTAAGAGACTGTAAATTAGGAAGTTGAAATGGTTATCTCATTTATCAAGGTATTATATGGCCATCTTCTCCATCCCTGGCACAAGTCCCAGGCACATGATAGTTGTTCAGCATATATTTTTTGGCTCAGTCTGAACTATTATTATTATTAGGCTAATAATAATAATAATTCAGAATAAACAAAATAAATAAACAAAATAAATGAGAACTACTAGCCAATTTGCACACATAAGCAACATACTTACAAATGCTATGAAATAAAATTTCAGGATGATGTCTAGAGAAAATTTGGACTAATTTTTGCTTTAAGCCAAACTAATTTATAAGTTTAATTATAAGGACTGCTTTGACACAGATTACCATTTCTAAATATCTATTAGAAATTGCAGTTATTTTCATTATGGTTATTAGTTTTTTTTGTAATCACAGGGTTACATTTTTAGCAGACGTAAATTTGTACCATTTTAATCCCCATATTCCAAAGTTCTCTTCCTTTAAAAAAAATATTAAGGAGGTCTCAATTTCTGAGTTAACTGGTCCCTCACAATTAATTTCATTTCAAACTTTAGCCATGTTATACTTCACACATACATCATTTTCAATAAAACATCAGTACTAAGAAACTGGCTTCATGAAAAATGACTATATTTTTGCCATAAGTACTTTTTTTAGAGACTGAGTGTTTCTCAATACTAAAAATATATTCATTCTTTAAAAGTTACCAGCAAAATAATTTTTTTAAATGGATACTACTTTATTCTAAAACCAACATGTGTGCGTATGCCCTCAGGAAAATCACATTCTAAATATACATGTAAAAGAAAGTAAAAATGAAAAATTAATCATATATAAAGAACTATAAAATACAATAATGAATCTGAAAATAGATACAATGATTTAAAAACTGATGATGAAAATTATTATAAAGTAAAAAGCACAAGATTCACTTTGTTGCTGATTTACTTGACCTTAAACAAAATGCAAAACCCATGCAAATCATTGGTCTCTATCATAGGACTTACATGTTATAACATGTTAGTTATTATCATAAATGTTATTTATGTTAGTTATTATCATAAATGTTATTATCATAAATGTCTCCATATTGAATGTAAATTCTGGTATAAAACTTGTTTTGGTTAAGAATATTTACATTTTTAGGTTTTAATTTTGTTTGGATTAATAATTTAACCTTTCTAAGTTGAAAAATGGAATCAGGGGTAAGAACCTTACTTATAGATTCTACCAAAGTGAAGTAGGCAATAATTGGCTTTAAAAAATCCTAACCTAGTGAAACCAATGGGTGTCTTAGCTTTACACAAAGGATAGCTCCCTAAAGATTGATTGTTGTTTGTTCAGCATAGGTCTTCTGGGTAGGTAGGGCTGCACTTGTCACCTCACACAGCAGTTTGGGACTAGATGCTCAGGATGGTTTAATGTCAGGATTAAGTCTGTATGCAAATCTCAAACTTGTAAACTGTGCATGTGTCTATGATTGGTTAAGAACCTCTAACCTGGGACAACTAATTTTAAAATACGGATGTTCAAAGAAGTTTGTTACCTTGAGCAAGGCACTTTGACTCACAGAAGTTGATGTTAATTCTGCTGGAAATTGCAGCCAATATCCTTACTGCAAATCCAGTTCCTGAGTTGTAGCTTGTATTTTTAAATCTTTAATTTCTCTTCAAATGTTCATCACTAATTTTAAAGCATTCAAACTATTGGAAGCATAATGCTAACTTCAAATGACTGAAGAGAATTTTTAATATGTGAATCATATGGATTATAAGACAAAATATTTCTTTGAAAGATTTGACCTAAAGGGAAAGGCTAAAATATTGGAAACAATTCTTGAAGTGACTAAAAGTATTCACACTATCTTTAGTCACCATCTTATATATATCTAAGAATATATATATTCTTCCTCAACAATGAATTCACTGAAAGATTTAGGGATTTAGAGATTTGGCAAGATGAAGTAAATCACACTATAATATATACAAGAATCAGTAAAGGAGGTTTGAATTAAAATGACAGTTTGTCATCTAAGTTGGGTCTAAAATACTGCAATGATAATTGTCTTGAGTTTCTACTAAAAAAGTAGCAATAGACTAAAAATTTCAGATCATAAAATGAAGATATTCTCCATCGTTTGTTAAACGATGGAGAATAGCAACTCTTCTTCATATACGCAATATTTCTTTTCCCTTCCCTCAGGCCAAATGTTATCCTTTTTTGTAAAACAAAATCAAAGCCAAATGGTAAAAATGCAAAGAGTTATTTAAACAAACAGTCAGAATTTCAGGGGCTTTATCTGCAGCATCCCAAGCAACCAAACAAAGCCAAGATATTGTCCATCTCTTTGACAGACAAAGAACCTCAGAGGTCCAGAGTGACATGCCCGAAGGCTGGCACGTGATGGGGCTAATTAAATTAAATAGCAGGAAACAGCTTTTCCATATGCCACTGCCTGGCCACACACAAACTGTAACAGTAAATCTTTTATACTCCTGTAGGAAAAGTGTAACCATTAAAAAATATACAGTATCAAAACACCGTCCGAGAATCAGAGGTTACATATCTACATAACCCCCCTGAGCCTGCACTTTAATGCCAAATGTCTAAGAACTTCCTAATTCACTTTAGGGGCCACCCAAAGCCCATGGTAAATAAAGAGGATGAAAACTTATCTCCCCCCTTCAGCTCAGGTTCACCAGCAATTTAAGTTGATGCTAATATTAATGTTACGTTAAGGAGATATTTCTATACCAAATAAAATAAAAACTTCAATACTTATGAATCAAAGTTAAAATAAAATTACTTATTTTCCACCACTTTTACCTCCTCCCTCCTCATTACCCAACTGAATAAGTTGAGAAAAGGTATAAAAGCCTTCCGAATCTTTTTAGAAGACTCTCTTCCCAGGTGCCCCACAATTTCTCACCCACTGGTATAACTTCCTCTAACTTTGCCCTTATAGTTCTAGGCTTTCGTTCAAGAAAACATTATTTTAAATACATGTATACTTTCATGTTTCTAGAAGAATTCCCTCGTATAGGTAGGTGCCACTTATTTTGATTAACAGTGGTTTCCATCTGCATTAATTTCTAATATAATGAATATAAACTATAAAATAGTAATTGTCCTTCTGTAAAGGAAACCAAAGACTAAGCATTGTGGTGGAAAAATACAATCTAAAAAACTGCTTAACAGGGATCCTGAGTTAGAAGATAGCAAGGCATTTTAACTCAGAGACACAGAAAACATTGTCTCATTGAAGATCATGGCTTATTTGTTGAAACAGAAACATCAAATAGATAATGTAATATATAAAATATAAATAGTACTCAACATATTTTTGATAAAAATGTTATGCTAGCCATTATTCAGTTGTTAGAAATTGCCCGTTACCCATGCTTTCCATGCTAGACTTAACATTTTCCATTAGATTTATTATTTACTATATGAGTTAGCTTAATTAACAGACCATGATCTAATAAAATTAAGTGTAATCTTCACTTACAAAATGCACTTACTTCATGGAAGTTCAACATTAAAGAGAAAACAAAGAAGAAGGGAAAGAAAGAAGAAAGGAAGGCAAGGAGAAGGAAAGGAAGGAAGAAGGGTGAGAAAAAGAAGAAAAAGGATGGGAGGAGGGAGTAAAGGAAGAAAGAATTGAATTCTTCAAACTTAGATTTGAAAAAAAAATTAAAAATTACACAGTATTAGTGTTTTCACCTAATTTATTCCACATAGACATAGGATGCTAGAGTTATTCCAAAATATTTGGGTAACAATGCCCACCTCTGTTTGTATATGTGTAAGCAAAAGTTAATGCTTGTTCCCTCGTATGTCTGAAGAATTAATTTTGAATATAAAGATGATCAAAATCAAGGAAATTGAAAGCCTAGGAAAAAATGGCCAAGCCACACTAAAGAATTAACTTGGTAGGGCAAGTAAGTGAGCTGTCTCAAAAGTGAAGACAGGTCTAAGATGTAGTTAAACTAGCTCTTTCCCCCACAATAGCTGCATTTATCTCTTCAGACCTTTGCTGAATCCTATCTTTCCTCTCCATCCTCATTCCAACCTCAAGGCCGTAGGGTAAGGTTGATAACTCACTGGGATCTTAAAACACTCTTGGCATTCAGTAGAGGCTGAGAGAACTCACAAATCAGTGAGCAAAAGAGAAACCATGTCGTGCATAAAGGCTATTATAGATCTTCCCTAACAAAACTTTAAAACAAGCTTTGAAAGTTTCAAGTGATCAATATTCTTTAAAGAAAGACAACAGATTTGTCTAGTATCTAATGAAAATTTAGTAGACATTAAACAGGGAAAGAAAACATGAATCCTATTCAAGAGATGAGTTAGGGCAATAGTAGCAGACCCAGAAATGAATTAACAGGAAAAAAAGTCAAAATAAATATTATAAATATGCTCAAGGATTTAAGGCTAGAAGAAAAAAATAATCGAATGGGACACATCAAATGTTAGTGTTAAAATGTTCTCCTCTTCAAAATATAAGATTAGCTACAGGATAGGTGAAAATATTTATAACATGTATATCTAGGAATGGACTGTATCCAAAATATGTTACTGTGATCATCAACAATAAAAGACAATGGTTCAATTACAAAGAAATGAACAATACGGCTGAAATGAAAATTTAAAAGAAGATATACAGATGGTCAATAAGCACAGGAAAAGATAGTCAACATCATCAGACATCAGGAAAATGCAAATTAAAACCACAATGAGATTCCTCCCTGCTTTCATTAGAATGCGCATAGTTAAACTAGTATGACAGTACCTGGGGTTGACACCAAGGTAGAGTAATAGGAATGTAAAATAATAACCACCCCAAATTAATTTGGCAGTTTTTTTGTAAAATGAAAGCATGCAACTCAACAATTCTACTCCTAGATAATTAATTACCCAAAAGAAATAAAAACAAATGTCTACAAAAGCTTGTAATCATAGTAACTTTATTCATAATTATACACAGCTGAAAATAATTTGAATTTCCATTAGTAGACAAATATATAAATCGAGACATATTCATACAGTGGAACACTATTCTGCAGAAAAAACAAAACAAACAAACAAAAAACAAAACCCAAAAACAAAAACTACTGACATACACATGGATGGAGCTCAGAAACATTTTCTGAAAAAAAAATCCAGACTGAAATATTGCATATGTTATATGATTCACTGAAATGAAATTGTTGAAAAATCAAGCCTAATGTGTAGCATCAAAAAGCAGATCAGTAGTTGCTTTGGGCTGGGTGGAAAGTGGGGATGTGAGCTTGACACAAAAGGGAGCAGGAGAAAATTCTCTATAGTAGTATAAATATTCTCTACCTAGATTATGGTATACATGCTTTTCCAAGTATATTAAACTATCCACATATAACAAATGAAATATGCATGTATATTACAGTTCAAAAAAGCAGATTAAAATATCAGTAAGATTTAGGAAGTTCAATGTAACTAAAGTAAAAAGTTCATCTTAAAATTTTAATTTAAATTAGCCTAGAAAAAAAACTCAGGACATTTAGAAATCAGACTTTTTTGAATATCTGGGAGATACTCTTTCTGGGAAAAAAAAATATTTATCAGCTTCCCTATCTTAAAAAAGTTATATTGAGATACAACTAACCACTGTACATATATAAAGGCATAAAATCTACAGATATATGTACTGTAAGTATGGCATAAAAAACATAAAATAGAGAAATGGAGTTAGATGTTTTTATGAGTCTGTCAGATAACTCAAATAACAAAGAAATATTAGACCATATTAAATATGCACCAGAAAAGTAAATTTTAAAGTATTTATACTCAAAGTATAAATTTTATAAAGGATTTGATAACACCACCTCATGACCAAAATAATATCTAAGATGCTAAAAATATTGTGTAAGGTAGACTTATTCTTTATCATGTTAAATGAAGATATAAAGAATACCAATGGCTATTCAAAATCAGGCAGCCGAGTTACTTAGGATCCAGAAATCAGGGCAGGATTTTCCACTGTAAGTTCTTTTAGCATTCACCTAACCAGCCATAGTAGAAAAAGGAAAAGATTCTCCAGCAAGCATTTGTTAAAAAACAGAGACATCTTAACATTATTGCTTCATGCCCATTCTAAAGAATGGCAGAGCCCTATACAGAACCCACACCCAGGCTGCTAAATGTGAAGGGCCTAACACAACAAAAAACAACAAAGAGGAAAGAAACAAAGGAAGGTGGAATCCAATGCACGTCATGTGATGAGAGCCCCGTGGGCCACTAGACAATACCAATTTTCCAAGTGCTGCTTGGTGCTGATAACAGGGTGGGGATTAGAGATGAGAGTGGAGCATAAGTGAATCATCCTTACAATTAATACTGGTAATGAAACATCTGATAGATTTTGAGTTGTCTTTAAGGAGAAGGAGAAAGGTATTAATAAGCCCTCAAATCATTAAGATGTCTCAAATCTCTTCCAACATTAGCATTTTATATTTCTTTGTCAGGCTAAGTAAAAGCAAAAGAACAATACTGGCAAGAGAAATACTCATCTGTCTAGGTTCTACAGCCTACCTATTTCCAACATGATGTGATGAGATCTATGAATTAACAAATTATAAAATGAGATAAAGTAGAAACATGAAACAAATATATAAATAAAAATGTGTGCCACAAATGCAAGCCACATCTAATCTTAAATTTTCTAATTGTTGTATTAAAAAACTAAAAGAACCTAGAAAGCTGAAGTGGGGAGGATTGGTTGAGGTTGGGAGTCTGAGATTACCCTGAGCAAAAGCGAGAACCCATCTCTACCAAACAAAAAAATTAGCCAGGTGCCTGTAGTCCCAGCTATTCGGGAGGCTGAGGCAGGAGGATGGCTTAAGCCTAAGATTTTGAGTCTGCTGGGAGCTATAATGACATCACTGCATTCTACCCAGGACAATAAAGATTCCATATCCCCCAAAACAAAAATAAAAGTATTAAAAAAAAAAACCCAGGTAAGATTAATAATGTCATATGACCCAACATATTCAAAATATTATCCTTTTAATAAGTATTTAATAGATATCATTTTAAAGGAGTTTTTTAATACTATGTCAGAAATCTGGTGTGTATTTTGCACTTAGGGCTTATCTTAATTCTCACCAACCCCATTTTAAATGCTTAATAGCTACATGTGGCTACTACCTTGGACAATGCAAATCCAGGAGTCCTTCCAAAAATTCTGTCAACAGAGGCACAAAGATCAAAGCAAAGATGCAGTCTTTAGTTCAACATAAAATTCAAATGCAACATAGACATAAATAAAAATGAGTAACCAGGGTAGAATTTAAAATCACATTCATGAAGAAAAGTAACTGATTAAGTTTTTAAAGAGCACCAGGATAAAAAAGGCATAATAAACATTAAGATTCTTGCATTACAATAATTTGGGGGAAGAAAAGTGAGGAAGTATCAAGAGCTAGAAAGCAAAACAAAGCAACCACAGGAATATCAGAAAAACAAGACGAAAATCAACTAGAAGTGAGGAAAACAAAAATGATGCCTGGGAAAATGGAGCGCAGCAATCACGAAGTTCCTATCTCCCTTTAAAATAACCCAAATGTGTGGAAGGATATTCTTATTTTAAAAGCAATGTGTGTCATGCCAAATGGATCAAAGACTTAAAAGGAAGTGCTGAAATTATAAAACTCTTAGAAGGAAATATGGGTGCAACTCTTGGTGATCTTGGAACAGGCAAGTTTCTTAAATATGACACCCAAAGCACAAACAACAAAAGGAAAAACAGATAAACTGGATTTCAGAAGAATTAAAATTGTTTACACATCAAAGAAAACTATTAGGAAAATGAAAAGACAACTGACACAACCAGAGAAAATATTTGTAACTCATATATCTGTCAATGATCTAGTATCCAAAATATATATAAAAGCACTTACGTCTCAACAACACAAAGCCAAATTAAGAAGAAACAAGATAATTAAGAAATGGAAATGGATTTCACTCCAAAGAAGGTACAGGAATGGCCAGAAAGTGCATCAGAAAATGCTCAATGTCATTTGTCATTAGTGAAATACAACTCAAAGCAACAATGATAGTACTGCACACTCACTAGGACGGCTGCCATCAATAATGCTGAAAATAACTCGGAGAAGAGGTGGAGAAATCAGGAACCTTCATACATTATTAGTGGTAAAATAAAACAATCCAGCTATGTGGAAAACAGTGACAGTTCTTCCAAAAGTTAAAAGGAGCTGGGCACAGTGGCTCATGCCTGTAATCCTAGCACTCTGGGAGGCCCTGCTGGGTGGATTATTTGACCTCAGGAGTTCAAGACCAGCCTGAGCAATAGTGAGACCCCCAACTCTACTAAAAATAGAGAAACTAGTTGGGTGTTGTGGGGGGTGTCTATAGTCCCAGCCACTTGCGAAGATGAGGCAAAGGATCCCTTGAGCCCAAGAGTTTGAATTTGCTGTGAGCTATGATGGCACGCATTCTACCCAGGGCGACAGGGTCAGACTCTCTCAAAAACAAAAACAAAAAGTTAAATAGAGTTACCATTTGACATAGAAAGTTCATAAGAAATGAAAACCTACGTTAACACAAAAATGGATAAATAAATGTTCATGGTAACATTTTTCTTAGTAACCAAAAAAGAAAAGGGAAACTGTGTCTATCAGCTGAAGAATGAATAAACAACATACATTGTAATCATACAATGGAAAATTATTCAACCATAAAAAGGGAAGAAGTACATGTTATGAATGAATCGTGAAAATGTTATGCATAAGGAAAGAAACGAGGCCACATGCTACTTGTTTCCATTTAAATGATATGGCTACAGTAGGCAGATCAGGGATGGGGGGAGTCACTGCTGAGGTGCAGGATTTCCTTTTGAGTTGGGGTTGATAAAAATGTTCTGATATTAGATATTCATAATGGCTGAACAGCATCATGACTATCTAAGATCTACTAAAGTAAAAGTAGTAAGTATAGTGAGAATAGCCTAGAGTTGAATAAAAATCCAGAAGACTCTGAGAACAATATGCATTAAATATTAAAAAGTAAGTTTTTAAAACTAGGAATCAGAGAGTCCAAGGATCTTAAGTAAAAGCTATTAAATTTCAGGCCATATTTCAGGAAATGGTTTAGAGCTTCTGGCCATCTCCAAAACACTATTTCTAAATCAGACCCTGTCCTAAGGCCTTAAGAAATGGGGATTTCTGAGCTCCCTGTTAGTACAACAGCATGAAAACTTCTAGGGGTGTGGTCAGAATCAAAGTTTCTGTCAAGAGGATTTTCCATACCTTTTTTCTTTTTTGAGATAGAATCTCACTTTATCACCCTCGGTACAGTGCTGTGGAGTCACAGCACACAGCAGCCTCCAACTCTCGGGCTTAAGTGATTCTCCTGCCTCAGCCTCCTGAGTAGCTGGCATTACAGGCGCCTGCCACAATGCCCAGCTATTTTTTTGTTGCAGTTGCCACTGCTGTTTTAGCTGGCCAGGTCTGGGTTGCAAACTGCCACCCCGGTATATGGGGCTGGCGCCCTACCCACTGAAGCACAGGAGCCGCCCTGTACCTTTCAGTTAGAAAACCACATCAGAGATCTAGAACTTGACAAATGTCTCTAGTTCTTCCCTTTCACATTTTACACATACTATTTTAGGTCAAAATAATTATCAACTGCATTCTCAAAAGGTTTAAGAATTTCCCTGACTACTTAAAAATGAGACTCTCTTTGCTTTGGTTGGGGAATGAAGGTAAAAAGTAAAGGTAATAACTCTGATTCACTTCCTTCCAGGTTTGGCCCGGTCAGAAAAAAGAAACCCACAAATTGTCAAGATTAAAAATGGTTGAATACAATGTATGTATAAGAATTAGATCCCTCATCTATGAATTAGAAAAGAAAAGAGTCCTAATCTCATAATGTACAGCAGCAATTAAGAGGAAAAAATTGATTCAAAACAGTTTGGCAAATGCAAATGGGTGAGGGGAGAGAAAGAGAGGGTGGGTAATAACAGTTGAATACATCACAGAGGTGAGCATACTGGGCTTGTAAAAAGAACTAGCGCATACACACAGTGCCTCAGTAAAGGTTGAGAACAGTGCTCTGGTACCAGAGTGCCTGGGTTTGAATTAGAGGTAAACTGCAGCTACCTGAATGACCTTGACTTTAACTTCTCTCTTTGCCTCAGTGCTTTTATCTCTTCCAAGAGGTGCGAACACTACTTTCCTCACCAGGTTGCTGTGAGGAGTAAATGAGCTAATACAACAACAGTAACTGGAGCATTATACCTGCAATAGTTAAAGGTCTTTTTGTAAATCACGATAATGCAAAAAAGTTGCATTATCTAATCATAGTTTATAAATCTCAAGGAAGTTATAAAATGAGATGTAGCAATGAGAACAGAAAACTTTTTAAGTCTAAAAAGATACGATCCTGGTGTGACTGAGAAGACACATTCTCAGTATCTTTTTTGTTTGTCTAAATTATTCGTTTGTCCTCCTATCCAGTCTTCTTAAACCTAAGATAAAGGAATTATCAGTAACAAAGGGAATGATTCCCAAACTCTCTTGTATCTCCAAGTCCCGGACTATAATTGGTTATGATTGTAGACCTCAATTATTTATTACTGTAAACCTTCAATTGCACACCCACATTTCATACCTACTATAGTTATTTACAATTATATGCTTCAGTTATTGGAAAAAAAAAAAAACACAAAGAAATGCCAAATTAAAAAAAAATGCTTTGTTGTTATCCACATCTGTATCTGTTAAATACAGGGTGGCCATAAAGTTCATGTGTAATTTTTCAAAATGTACAATTTAAAACTGCACACAAACTTTATGGCCACCCTGTATTAGATTTCAAAAAACGTTTAGTGTCTGAGTCCCTTTTAACATCTTTCAGAAAAAAAGGAGCATGAAACAATATAAACATTTCTTAAAAGACTATATTTCTCAGGTTTATGAAAAGTAGCAGTCTACAATTCAATAACCACTTTCACCAGAAAGAAGGTCACTTTTCATTGCCCAAAGAGGAAATCTAATGGTTTTTTTACACCAAGCCTTGGCACAAGCTTTTTTTCTGAAGAAAAGTTCTGTAACTTTTGATTGATGCTTTTTATTAAAATAGTCACTTTATATAACCCTTTAGAAATCAGATATACACTATAAACCACCATTTAATTAATTCCTCTCTTATTTTAAATAGAATACCAAGTTAATCTTGCAATTTTATCATCCAAGACAAGTTTCAGGAAATTATGACTAGCATTCATGGTATTTCCAGAATTCTGATGAAATTCTCAAATTTATGGCATTATGGAATGATAATCCATTTTGCTGAAGACAACAATTATATCTCCAGATTTCTTAACACTCTCAGGCAATACTGATGTGACTTAAAGTAACTTTAACTTATCGTCCAAAAACATTATTTTACAATACATTAAAGAATTCTGCTTTTGGAAAAAGATCATGTCACCCTTTTGCCCTTTTAGCTAAACTACTGACGTTTAGATTAAGTAAATCAAAGGAAATTTAAAAATTACATTTAATCTATTGAACCAAATATAGTAACAAGTTATAAAGTATTATTTACTGGTAAGTTTTGCTAGAACGTACACCTGAGGCCCACGTGATGTGCATGGCACAGTTTCCTTCACTGGGTCAAGCTCCTTGTTCTTCCCACTAGTATTACAATAATTGTTACCATATAAGGGGACATCATTTAGTTAGTATTTTCTCTTTATATTTATGTACTATCACTTTATACTTGTACTTCAGGATCTCACTGTAATAGATCTGATTATTATAGTACTTGGAAAATTATTCATTTTAATATTTATTGAGTGCTTGTTATATTCAAGGGATTATGGTAAACTTTTTTAAAATAATTTTTTAAATTGAGTAAAGTTAGGCACTGACATCTATTTATATAAAGTTTTATATTTAGAAGTTGACATTTTAATTTAAGTACCAAAGATAACATATCATGAAAAAGGTCACACTGGAAAAAGGAAAATGCAACAAATTTTACATGTGTTAGCTATCTGGTAATTGCTGGTATAAGTAGTTTAAAGTCATTATTGTTGGATTTATTGTTTTTAATTGTATTAGATGTAACTGCTCAAAATATCTTTATTTTGTTTCAACAAAGAATGGCAATATATTTTGATATATGAGACCTAGTGTACAAGCTTCAAATTCAATTAAATATTTACACAAAGCCAAATGTATGAAAGGGGATCTTTTAAAAAAAACTTTATTTGAGAAAGGAAGAGACTTATAACAGAAGGCAAGAAGGAAAACATACAAACAATATATTTACAACACAAAACAAGAGATCACCTTCAAGGGTGTAAATTATAATAAATACAGTAGATTTTAAAAGAGACATTTATCAATTAATTCTAAGATTATTTAAGTCCAGCTTTCCTTTTCACTGGTTCCAGGTAGTTTCTTGATTAAATTCAAAGACTATCAAATTCAAACAATTAACGTCCACCAACTGTACTGATGAAACTCTCTCAAATGACATTATAAAAAATAGGGTTTTTTTTGTTTGTGATTACATATCTTTGAAGTAATATTATACAAAAGTCTGCTCAGCCACATGTTCCTCCCCAAATAAAATGTATTTTAAAAGATGCACTATCCCTTTTTTATGAGATTGAAAAAAGACTTTGAAGAAAATGAATATTTATGAGATGGAAAAAATATACAATTTTATCTTAGGCATGCCATGTTTTTAATGCAAAACAACTGACAAAAAGTCATTTTAATATGAAGGAATATACTAGCCAAAATATGTTGGTGATAGGGAGTGTTGCCTATTATAGCTATTTGTCAAATTATCAGGACTTTCATTATATGGAAAAGTTTTAAACTTTCTAACTTCTAGTTATGTTAATTTAATTTGAATGGAGACTTTTTAAAAAAGGATAATGTATCTTTAGCAGTAACATTTTTAAAGAAATATTTTTAAATGTCACAGCAAAATGTAAACAACACGTGCCAATAACATACAGTTGAACAATGTCTACATTTGGCAAAACTGCTATATCTCCTTTGAAACAGGACACTATACCTTAAAATACCTCGGATTTAGAAATATAAATATTTTAATAGAAAAAAAACCTCACAAAGATTCTAGGTCAATTTGGATTATCCATATTAAAGGGGTCTTAATACAATGAACCTTTAACTAGCTTAACAAAAGTAAACCTATAAAACAAGGTAAACATATCAAAAGGGAATATGAAGGAAATGTTCCAGTGAAAAGCTTCCGTAACAATTTCCCTACTTGCGGTGTTATTTTCTTAGACAATAAATCAATTCATAGAGTGCCCTTTAAAAACAGAAAGAGTAAAACACTATCCTCAGATTTTTTTTTCCTACATTCCTCAGTACATGAATCACTTGGACTTCCTGTTTCCACAAGGCATTTCCTGTTCAGCCTCACAGAATCACTTTTCTGTAGGAGAACAGCAGGAACCTGACAAAGAACTGACTTAAATAAACATTGTCTTCTGTGGCCTTCAAAGTTGTTTGTATTTTATAGCATCAAAGGACATAGTCCTTCTGAAGGTGCACTATGTACAAATAAATTCTTTTGTCAAGCCTAGTTTTCCTAATTTTTTATTTGCCAAAATGGTATGGTATATGCCCATGTCATTACAGAATTATACATAAGAGATTCTAGCAACAATATAAAATATGATACACCTTTTCTTTTAAAATTTATTTTGACTTGGTGTCAGTTAATAATCATACTGTTACTGTGTTTTCTGCAACTATAGATACAATATTGCATCTGACCGGACCATAATGGTGCACATTAATTCTCTCCAAACATTTGCATCTTCTTCATTTGATCTTTTTCAATAAACAATGTCATCAAACTACATAAGATAAAAAGTAAAATGAGCAGTGCTACGTGAGACATAATGTAATATTTTAAATAGTAGTGCAATTTGTATCTTTATATTTAAAACCTCCTGTATTCCTAATAGCTTCAATTGCAACCTATACAATAACCTAGGACTATTGTCATGGTAACCAGAACATTTCTAATGAACAAAAGAGAGAGAGGGAGGAAGGGGCAGACTACCTTTAACAGTGTTCAAGACTGTAGTACGATACATTATGTACAGTGATGTGAAAACTGAATTCTACATGTTCAAAAAAATCCAAAACTAATAGAGGCTTCATTGATCAGACTGGGAGTCTATTTCCAGCAGTCACGGATCTCAACACATAAACTAAAAATAAAAGTGAGTTCATTTTCTTTAGAAATAGTTGATGTAGTAGGCTTTGGGATGAATTTAAAGCCTATGGATTACTCGGACATCATGTACCATAACTTTAGTGTAACAGGTATTTCCTTACCAGCAGATTTTCAAGGAAACCTTGATATCTATATCGAGATCAATATATAGAAGGATCTCTGTAGAGATATATGTATATATCTGCATCAGTTAGAATCCTTAAACACCGAAATCAAATCATCCAGAGATATAAACTGATAGGAAATTATATCCATTTATCAAAACTTGCAATGCATTTCATTTTCAGATAATGACTTTAATTACAAATCCTGGAGCTAAATCTTTGCCTATTACCTGTTGCATAAAAGCAGCCTGCTCCCCAGATTCCATTTCCTGGATCTGAGCATCTTCATCACTGTCCACTGGTTCCTCCTTGACCTTCACAGCCCCAACTTGTTCCACTGTGTCATCCACACAAGCACTGCTGTCGCTCCTAGTGCTGTTGCCACTAGAGGGCGCTCTGTCTTCCTGCATTGCCTGGTCCCCTTGAAGCTCTTCCTCTGCTTCCTCAAGGTGACTGCCCGGTTGCTTCAGTTGTTCAATAGATTTCGAAAGCAGCTAGAAGAGAGTGTTCAGGGGTTCAACATTCAATAGTTCTTGGTGACAACAAAAAAGCAAATTATACTTTGATTTCTAGTAACTCTACTTCAATACACTCCAATTTCTAATCACTGAACATTAATTTTAAAATGAAATTGTGTGTAAAATCTTCTTCAGTAATAATTCTAAATCTGAAGCAGTCCCATCATTTCTATATTCAATTAGTGTGGTAAATATGGAATGAAAGCATGGTGCACTTCCTTTTGTTTTAGTGGATGACTCTTTAACGTAGTTTAAAAAATGATGGAGAAAAAGGTAAATAAACTTTATCCATGGAAACCTTGAAACTTTCAAAAGGACAAGTTTTACTGAGTCAAATTAATCCCAATGAATCTCAAAATATTACTTATTTCCAAAGGGAAAAGGGAGTATAAAAAAAGTTTCAATCTTATTTTTCAACAAATATTAAACACTATAAATGCCAGAAACACAAATGCTAATAGTCCTTCTTGTCTGTCTAATTTTCCTGCATCTACATGGAGAAATTATAGTCAAATGACAAAGCACAAAGCAGCTTCTCATACATATTTGTAAGACTGAGAAATATTCATTTAGAAATTCTGACCTTTAAAAATGTCAGGTGCAGAATTGTAAAATAATTTTAACAATACAGAAGTGTTGTATGAACTGACCCAAATGTAAACTAAATAATAGAAAATGAGGAATCATCTTTTAATCTTAAAACTATTATTTAGATTTTTTTATTTTATAAATTAAATTGAATTTAACTTTAGGAAGCATATGAATGAACAACTCCACGATTTAAAGAAATAATCGTCAATATACCTAACTTCAACAATAGCAAAAAAGCATAGCAAAAAATCTCAATAATTAGGCAAAAAGTATCAATATGATTTTGTCTGACACAGGCCTTTTGTTTTATTTCACAGTGGCCCTATTGAATGATCCTCTAGATCCTGAATTGTCTTTTCAAAAGTGGTTAGAGTTTTCTGCTAAGTCAGTGCCTGTGTAAGCATCATGCCCATTATTGTAACTAGCAGCACGCTCAGCATACCTTCCAGGTGTCCTCAAACTTTTTAAACAGGGGGCCAGTTCACTGTCCCTCAGACCACTGGAGGGCTGGACTATAGTTTAAAAAAAACCAAAAACTATGAACAAATTCCTATGCACACTGCACATATCTTATTTTGAAGTAAAAAAACAAAACGGGAACAAATACAATCACACCGCCGCATGTGGCCCATGGGCTGTAGTTTGAGGACCCCTGAATACAGATTTTTCTACATAAAAATTCAAGTTTACACCCATTCACACCTAACTGGGTTTTTAAAAGTAAACATGTTTTAAAGTGTGACTAAGTACTCAAAATTTGAGGGGCACCTTTACCTCTTTAGGTTCATAGACTCTCCTCAGTCCACACAGCATTAACTGGCCCTGAAACACTATGGAAGCCTTTCATATTCACTACAGGTAGACTGTTTTAGGAGTTTTCAATCATTCATTCAATGAAGATTTTATTAAGTACAAACTATATTCAAGATACCATGTTAAACATTAGGAAAATCTCTTCCTCTGCCTTCATTGAGCTTATAGTTGGTATCATAAAAAGATATCCAATTGATAAATATATTTATTTCATTTTCAAGCATGATAAATGCTTAAAGGATGAAACACAGGTGTTAGAAAAGCACAAGAGTGGAAACAGAGATTGTTCAGGGAGTTTTGCTGGGAAGTTTTGCAAGTAGGCTGGTGCATGAAGGAGGAAGGATGGGAAAGGAGTCAGGTACATGTGTGAAGGGTAGGAGGTAGGGGTGCAAATAAAAGTTGGGGAGCATTTCTGGCACAGAGTGTGGAAACTTTGAACTGGAAAAAGAAGCCCAGTGTACCCGAGTCAGTGAAAGGCTAGAGGAGTTTGAGAACCAGAGGAAAAGGCTGAAAGTTGATGTTAAAAAGAGTGGCAATATTTATAATATATTTGGGTGGAGAATATGAATCTAGAGCAGTGTGTGGTGCCACGTGCCTTGAGAGGATCTTAGGTATGCCATAAAAAAGTTTAAAGATCATTAATTAAATTATTTTCAAAAGAAGTTCAAAGAACAGTAAATATATATTTTTTTACTGTGTTTTTGATCAAAATCCCAGGACCGGATGGTTTCACGTCAGAACTCTACCAAACCTTTAAAGAGGAATTAGTACCTATACTACTCAACCTGTTCCAAACTGTAGAAAAAGAAGGAAGACTACCCAACACATTCTATGAAGCAAACATCACCCTGACCCCAAACCAGGAAAACACCCAACAAAAACAGAAAATTAGAGACCAATATCACTAATGAATATAGATGCAAAAATATTTAACAAGATCCTAACAAACAGAATCCAGAAACACATCAAACAAATTATACATCATGACCAAATCGGTTTTATCCCAGGATCTCAAGGGTGGTTCAATATACGTAAATCTATAAATGTAATTCAGCACATAAAGAAATTAAAAAACAAAGACCATATGATTCTCTCAATCAATGCAGAAAAAGCTTTTAATAATATTCAGAATCCCTTCATGATCAGAACACTTAAGAAAATTGCTATACAAGGGATATTTCTTAAACTGATAGAGGCCATCTACAGCAAACCCACAGCCAATATCATATTGAATGGAGTTAAATTGAAATCATTTCCTCTCAGATCAGGAACCAGACAATATTTTAATATATTTTTATTGGCTTATCAAAGATCAAATTATGATAAGTGTTTGGGTTCACCTCTTGTTCTTCAATTCTATTCCATACATCTACCTTTTCTTATGCCAGTTCTATGTGATTTTTTGTTTGTTTGTTTGTTTGTTTTATTGTTAAACCATAGCTGTGTACACTATTGCAATCAAGGGGTGCAATGTGCTGGTTTCATATACAATCTGAAATATTCTCATCAAAGTGTTCAACATAGCCTTCAGGGCATTTCCTTAGTTATTGTATGTAAACATTTCTATTCTGCCATTAGTAAGTTTCACCTGTACACATTCTAAGATGCACCATAGGTGTGGCCCCACCCATTACCCTCTCTCCACCCTAATCACCCTCATATAATCCCCTTTTTTGGCCCTTTCCTTATAGTCTTGTGCTATAGTTGGGTTATAGCCTTCATGTGAAAGCTATAATTTACCTTCATAGTAGAGTTCAGTACTTTGGATAATTTTTCTTCTATTCCTGTGATACTTTGGTAAGAAGAATATGTTCCAGCTCCATCGATGTAAACATGAAAGAGGTAAAGTCTCCATTTTTCTCTGAGCTGCATAATATTTTATGGTATATATGTACCACAATTTGCTAGTCCATTTGTGGGTCGATGGACACTTGGGCTTCTTCCATGACTTAGCAATTATGAATTTGGCTGCAATAAACATTATAGTACAGTTGTCTTTGTTGTTTTGTAATTTTTGGTGTTCTGGGTATAAACCTAGTAAATAAATTATAGGATCAAATGGAAGTTCTATTTTTAGGTCTCTAAGTATTCTCCAAAATTCCTTCCAGAAAAAAGGTATTAGTGGGCATTCCCACCAGCAGTGTAGAAGTGTGCCTTTTTCTCCACGTCCACAGCAACATTTCTGCTTTTGAAATTTTGTTATGTGGACTACTCTTACTGGGTAGTTTTGATTTGCATTTCTCTTAAGATTAAAACTATTAAGCTATTTTTCCTGAGTTTTTAGATTGTGCATCTGTCTTCTTTAGAGAAATTTCTCTTCAAGACTTTTGCCCACCCTGAGATGGCATCACGTATTCTTTTCTTGCTAATATGTTTGAGTTCTCTGTGAATTCTTGTTGTTAGATCTTTCTTAGAGGTATAACCTGCAAATATTTTCTCCCATTCTGAGGGCTGTCTTTACTTACTATGTTCTTGGCTGTGCAGACATTTTTTAATTTGATCAGGACCCAGTAGTTTATTTTTGATACTGCTTCAATTGCCTTGGAATTCCTCCTCATAAAATATTCACCCAAGTCAATTACTTCAAGAGTTCCCCATACACGTTTTTCAACTATTTTTATATTTCAAGTATTTTATAGTATTTTCAAGTATTTTTATCAAGTCATAAGTTTAAATCTTTTATCCTGTGAGAGTTTATCTTAGTTAATGGTGAAAGGTGTGCGTTCAGTTTCAATCCTCTACAGGTCACCAGCCAGGTCACCCAGCACCATTTGTTAAATAGGGAATCTTTTCCCCACCAAATGTTTTTAATTGGCTTGTCAGAGATCAAATAATGATAAGTAGCTGGATTCATCTCTTGGTTCTCTATTCTTTTCTAGACATCTGCTTCTCATTTTTTTGTGCCAATACCATGCTGTTTTGATCACTATCGATTTATAGTACAGTCTCATGTATGGTAGCATGATTCCTCCTGCTGTTTTTTTTTTTTTTTTTTTTTTTATTGCTGAGTAATGCTTTGGCTAGTCAAGTTTTTTTCTGATTCCACATTAAATTAAGTATTATTTATTTATGATCTTTAAAACAGGACCATGGAGCTTTAATGAAATTGTGTTAAAGTTGTATATTGCTTTGGGTAGTATAGACATTTTAACAATGTTGATTCTTTCCAGCCATAAACATTGTATGTTTTTCCATTTGTGAATATCTTTAAATATTCCTTTTCTTAAAGTATCATAGTTCTTTTTGAAGAGATCTTTCACATACTTTGTTAGGTACATTCCCATATATTTAATCTTTGGCACTACTGTGATAGAAATAGAGTCCTTGACTGTTATTTCTGCTGGGTTATTATTGTTATTTATAAATGCTACAGATTTATGGGTGTTGATTTTGTAGCCTGAGACTTTGCTGTATTCCTTGATAACTTTGGGGAAAGGACCAAGGAAGGGGAAGGGAGAGGGGAGGTTTTGGTGAAGGAAGGGTAATGGGGGGGTACATCTATGGTGCATCTTAGAATGGGTACAGGCAATTGCACTAATTTACACAGCTGTAATTTAACAATTAAAAAATTTTAAAAAAATACACTCTGAAAAATGTTGAAAACAATTTTCCATTACACAAATACTTAAAATCTAAAAAGGAAGTCATACGTACCACCCTATCGTCTCATGCAATCATTATTTAAATATACTTTTCTATTTTTTAAATATTTTTTTTATTGTCACTATTGTCATCACAGGCTATAGAAAATATGTGTTCTTTGTTGTTGATAATTATAACATTATCATTCTAAAAATAAATACATAAATAAATAAAATAAAAGTTTTGTAGTTATATCCCTAGTGATTTCAAGATATACAATCATATCTTCTATGAAGAGTGAAAGTTTGATCTCTTCTGACTCTCTGTGAATACCCTTGATCGCCTTTTCTTTCCTTATTGCAATGGCTGAAACTTCCATTACAATATTAAAGAGCAATGGAGACAATGGGTAACCTTGCCTGGTTCCTGATCTAAGTGGAAATGATTTCATTAAATACAGTATTGGCTGTAGATGGCCTCTATTAGTTTAAGAAATGTCTCTTCTACACCAATTTCCTTTAATTGTTCTGATCATGAAGGGATGCTGGATATTATCAAAAGCTTTTTCTGCATCTATTGAAAGAATCACATGATTCTTATATTTTAGTTTGTTTATGTGCTGAATTACGTTTACAGATTTATGTAATCTGAACCATTATGTAATCTGAGACCCTGTAATAAATCCCACTTTGTTGTGGTGTTTAATTTTTTTATGTGTTGTTGGATTCTGTTTGTTAGGCTCTTTTTGAGTATTTTTGTGTCAATATTCATTAGTAATATTGGTCTATTATTTTCTTTTCTTGTTGGGTCTTTCCCTGGTTTGGGGATCTAGGTTATATTTGCTTCATAGAATGTGTTGAGTAATATTTCTTCTTTTTCTAAATTTTGGAAAAGTTTTAGTAATATAGGTACTAATTCTTCATTAAAGGTTTGGTAGTATTCTGACATAAAGCCATGTGGTCATGAGCTTTTTATTTTATTTATTTTTTTTTTTTTTAGATATTGTATAGCTGATGGTATTTCAGAACTCGATATAGGCCTATTCAACATCTCCACTTCATTCTGGCTAAATCTTGGTAGGTGGCATACTCCAGATATTGGGTTATTTCTTTCAGATTTTCATATTTCTGAGAGTAGAGTTTCTTGTAGTATTCATTAAGAATGTTTCGAAATTCTGAGGGTCCTATTGTTATATCATCATTAACATTTCTGATTGAAGAAATTAGAGATTTTACTCTTGTTTTCCTGTTTAGGTTTGCCAGAGGTTTATCTATTTTATTGATCTTTCCAAAAGCAAACTTTTGGATGTGTTGTTTGGTTGTAGAATTCTTTTTTTTTTTTCAATTTCATTTAATTCTGTTATGATTTTGGATATTTCTTTTATCTACTGGGTTTTGGGTTAGAGTGTTCTTCCCTCTCCATTTGCTTGAGATGTACTTTTAAGTTATTAACTTCCCCTCTTTCCATTTCCTTGAGAAACACTTGCAGTGTTATACATTTTTCGCTTTGGACTGTGTTTGCAGTATCCCAGAGGTTCTGGTAATTTGTGTCTTGATTTTTTTTGTATTACAAAAATTTGGTGATTTGTTTCTTAATCTCATCTATAAGTCATCTATCCTTCAGCATAAGTTTGTTTAGCTTCCTGAGTTTTTGTATGGGTATGCAGGTTTCGGTTGTTATTGAGTTCAACTTTATTCCATAATGGTCTGAGAAGATGCAAGGAATAATTTCTATTTTATTAAATTTGCTGAGATTAGATTTGAGGTCTAGGATGTGGTCTATTTTGGAGTATGTTCCATGGGGTAAAGAGAAAAATGTGTACTCAGTTTTGTTTGGATGAAACATTCTGTAGATTTCTGTTACATCCAGATGTTTAATGGTTAATTTTAAATCTAAAAGTTATTTGCTTAGCTTCTTTATGAAGGACCTATTCATCACTGTTAAAGGGGTCTTAAAATTTTCAATTAGTATGGAACTGGAGGAAATCAAGTTGCTGATGTCTGTTAGAGTTCCTCGTATAAATTGAGGTGTGTTCTGGTTGGGTGCATAAGTATTAATAATTGAGATCTCATCATATTTAGTATTACCTTTAACAAATATGTTAACTAGTGTGATGTAAATGTGTCAACCAGTCTGTGAAACTAGTGTATGATGCCCCATGATCATATCTCTGTACAAAGCTCTGATTTAATTAAAAAATATATAAAGTGTCCATTCTTATCCTTCCTGAATTCAGTTGTGTTAAAGCCTATTTCATCTCCAAATAAAATTGCAACACCTGGGTTTTTTTTTTGTTTGTTTGTTTGTTTTCTGCTTTCCATTTGTCTGGAGTATAGATGACCATCCCTTCACCTTGAGTCTATATTTGTCTTTTAATGTAAGATGCAATTCATGTATGCAGCAGATATCTGTCTTGAGTTTTTGTATCCAGTCAGCCAAAATATTTCTCTTTAGAGAACAATTTAAACTATTCATATTAATTGAGAATATTGATAGACCTTTCAATAGTCTGGTGGACATTTTTAATTCTTTGTGACTATGCAAGTTGGAATTTGATCAAAATTTTCTGGGTGGGTTTACTTTTGTGGTGGAGGATTATGCTGGTCTCTATGAAGGATAGTTCTAAGAATATCCTGGACAGCTGGTTTACTTATGGCAAATTTCTTCAACATGTGAATGTCATTGAAGTATTGAATTTCTTCATCAAAAAGGAAACTCAGTTTACCTGAGTACAGGATCTTGGGTTGAAAGTTATTTATTTATTTATTTTTTAGAAGATTAAACATAGATGGCCATCCTCTTCTAGGTTAAAAGGTTTCACCAGAGACATCTGCAGTTATTCTAATATTCTTGCCCTTGTAGGTGATGGTTTTCTTTGGTCTGGCTGCTTTTAGAATTTTCTCTTTCATATTAACTTTAAAGAAATTGATTATGATGTGTCTGGGGGATGTCTTATTTGGATTGAGTCATGCTGGAGTTCTGAATCTGTCTGCTCTCTAAATTTCAGAATCTCTTAGTAGGTCTGAAATATTCTCCTTCATAATCTTATGGTGAAGAGACTCTGTGACTTGTGAAGCCAGTTGATCACTTTTGGTGATCCATATAAGATGAATATTGGTTTTCTTTGAATTATTCCAGAGCTCTCTGAGAGAGTCATCTGTTTTTGCCCTCCATTTCCTTCTCTTTGAGAGTTTGGGAGCATTCAGAAGCTTTGTCTTCGATGTCAGAAATCCTTTCTTCTGCTTGCTCCATTGTGTTACTGAGGGATTCTACTGTGTTTCTCAGATCTTTGAGGGCTGCAACTTCTTGTCTTAATGTGTCAAAATCTTTTGTCATTTTTTTCTTTCAATTCATTAAATTCTTGAGATATGTTTTGGATTACTGCTTGAAATTTTAATTTTATCTTATTTGCTATCCAGATTCTTAATTTGATTTATGACATCTCAGCTATTAGTTTTTGAATGGGATCTTGTGCTGTTTCTGCCTGATTGAATATTGGAGGAGTTGAACTACTCTTATTATTCATATTACCAGTTTTTTCTATTGAATTTGCCCCATGATTGTTTTTCACCTTTGCCTCTAACCATCTTCAGAGTTGGGGAGGTGTCTCTCCAAGATTAGGCCTTAGCAGGATCACTCTATTGTTGCTATATATTTATAAGAAGTGGCCCTTTGTAGTTCCTCTAGAGCTGCCCCAGCCAGGGAGTTCTGGTTGTGAAAGCAGCTCTAGAGTGTGACACACCTGGATCCAGCAACAGGGCAGGAGCTAGTTCACATGGTTCAGTGAGTGGCTGGCACCCATTTACTTTGGCACAGAAATTCCAAGGCTTCAGCAGTCTCTGGCTAGGAGAAGGGCTCTGTGCAGAGGCAGGGAGGGCTTCAGAGGGCATGTGGCTACCAAAGACCTGGCCAGATAACTGGGTCAGTGTGGAGTCAGGGAGGGTACAGAAAAGAGAACACAGGGTTCCACAGCTCCTGCAGTTTCTGGTCATGGCATTCAGAGGCCCGGCTGGCATGGGTCATGAGTTAGGGGTCACAGCACAGCTCTTATGGTGATTTTGGTTTGCCAACCAGAGGTTTGTGGTTGCTATGATGTGTGACAACATGGTACTCTACCAAGGGCAACAGCCTGAGTCTCCAGTGTTCCAAATCTGGTCTCACTGTGTCCCTGAGGGTTAAGGCTGTAAGGCAGCTCACTCCTTGCCTTTAGGCTGCTCAGTCACTAGGTTACTGGTTCCTACCTGATCTTGCACTGCGACCCTAAGGGTGGAGGTTGCTGGGGCAGTTCTCTCACAATGGCTTCCTGTGGCCCACAGCCAAACACTATTAACTTTATCCGGCTCATCACCTCAGTCTGCGGCCCTAGCTAATAACCAAAATTCTCCACACTCCTGCTCAAGCTCTTTCCAAAGATATTCAACTAAGTGCCAAGTCCAAAAACACTGAAACAGTTTATAGGTAAGGCCTTACCAGTTCGCAGTCTCACTGCTGCTTGTACTTACAGCTGCCAGCAAGATTAGCTTCATCGAACACACAACCACTTGCCAGTTATTCACTGTTTTTCTACTTCTTTTAAGGTCTAAAAGTCTCTTAATGAGTCCCCATATTCTCAAAGGGATGATTATAGGCAGGCAGATCCCAACAGCCAGAGATGCCTGGAGTCTTATCTTCCCAAACTCACCATGCTTAGTTGCAGGGAAGCTGTTACTCAGCTGCCATCTTGCTCCACCTCTTCCTATGTTGTTTTGATTACTATCAATGTATAATATATTGTGAAGTCTGAAAGCCTTATTTCTCCCATTTTTATTTATTTATTTATTTTTATTTCAGAGTAATGACTTGGCTATGAGAGATTTTGTCTTTTTCTTCATAAATTGAAATACTAATTTTTTCAGGTCTGCATAGTATGACAGATGTGTATTAATAGGGATCACATTAAATCTGTAGATTTCTGAGGGTGCTTTTTTAAAAATGTTGATTCTTCTAAGCCGTGAGCATGGTTTATGTGTTCATTTGTTAACATCTTCAACTATTAATATTTACTTTCTCAGAGTTTCATAGTTATCTTTAGAGTTCTTTCACTCCCAGATATTTCTACTTTTTTGGCTCTATTAAGTAGGGAATAGAGTGCTTGATTGTTTTTTTTTTTTTTTTTTCTCTCTCTCCTTAAGTATTGTTTGAATAAATAAGTGCTACAGACTTGCATGTGATCTATTTTGGGGGATGTTCCACAGGCTGATGAGAACAATGTGTATTAAGTTTTGTTAGAATGAAGTTTTCTGTAAATGTCTTTTAAATACAATTGTAGAATAATTAAGTCTAAAATTTCTTTGCTTCAAGGTAGGGCTGAGTACATTGCATACTTTTTCTTCCATTCTTGAGATACTTTACTAAGAAGAACATGTTCCAGCTCCATCCATATAAACATGAAATTGGTAAAGTCTCCATCTTTCTGTAAGACTACATAGTATTCCATGGTGTACATATACCACAGTTTATTAATCAATTTGTGAGTCAATGGGCACGTGGGCTTTTCCCATGACTTAGCAATTATGAATTGGGCTTCTATAAACATTCTGCTACAAATATCTTTGCTATAATGTGAGTTTTGGTCTTCTGGGTATGTACCTAGTAGAATAATTATAGGAAAGAATGGCAGATCAAAAGGTAGGGTTTTGTTTTTGTTTTGTTTTGTTTTTTTTTTTGCATTTCTCTGATGATTAAAGATGGTGAGTATTTATTGCTTTCATATGAAAGCTATAACCCTATTATAACCTAAGAATATGGGGAAGGGGTAGAGGAAGGGTAGGGAGGCAGGAAGATAGACAGAGGGAGGGGGATTGGTGGGATTACACATATGGTGCTTCTTACAAGTGTATATGCAAAACTTGGTATATGTGGAATGTAAGTGTCTTGGCACAGTAACTGAGGAAAATTTTTTGGTGTGTGTGGGGAGTTAGGTGGCTCTGTCTTGTACTCAGCTCTTCTTTGTCTGATTCTATTGGATCAGTGACTCTGATTTGAAGTGTTAGCTGTGGAGAACTCCAAACAACTAAGACACCACTCCCCCCATGAACAACTGGAAGTGGTTCTTTTTTCCACACTAAATTTCTGTTTTCAGAATTTTTTGTATCTGTCCAAGGGATTCAATAACCCTTCCCTTCTTCTCATGTCATTTATTTGTAATCATGTGAAAAAGCAAGGGTTATAACTAGTGCTTTCCTGGGATGTTACAGATGAAAAACCTGAGCCCAAAGCACAGACAGGGATTTCACAGATCTGAAATCACACAATTCTCATTTCTACTTTTCATGAAATTTTACTTCTTTCTCTAGAATAAGCTTTTTCTTGATGTTAGTTTTCTCATTGAAAGTAGTGTCTCAAAACCCTGTTAGGCAATATATTCAGTAGTGTACACCATAACTGTAGTTATTTATAACAATCATAAGAAATATTCTCCTATATGGAAAGTCCTATATGGTGACATTCCTGACATCTGGACCAGATGTGTTTCAAGTCTTGTCTTCTTGGCCATAGAGGATGTAGAAAAATTATTCTGGGATACGGGTGCAATACACAATCACTAATAAAACTTGATACACACACACACAAAAAAAAAAAAAATCTGTGCATAATTGTGGGGATATCTACCACCAGGGATATACAAATACTCGTGAAATTATTCATATATGACATTGAGTCCTGACAAATGAACACTCCTTATAGCTCCTAGTAAGATCATCGCTTAATGAGAGTTCAATGATTTTTGCCAGGCATGACCACAATATGTGGATGATCTGGGAGACCAAGGTGGGTTTATCCCCTAAGCTAAGGTGTTTCAGACAAGGCTGAGTAACTGCACGATATCCTCCTCCTCAATCTCTCACCACATTGCTACTGAAATAGAAAAGGCAGTCATGCATTGTGGCCCTTTCCTTAGTTCCACCTACTCCAGAGAATATGTTCCAGCTCTATCCATGTAATCATAAAAGTGACAAAGTCTTCAACATTTTTAAGATGCATAATATATCATGGTGTACATAAACTGGTATTGATTAATTTATTTATGCATCAATGGACACTTGGGCTTCTTCCATGACTTAGCAATTATGAATTGGGCTACAATAAACATCCTATTGCCAATACTATTGTTATATTATTATTATTGTTCCTCTGAATATATAAGTAAGAGAGGAATAAAAGGATTGAATGGCAGGTCTTTTTTTAGATCTCTAAATGACCTCTCAACATCTTTCCAAAAGGATCACATTAGTTTACTTTCCCACAAGCAGTGCAGATGTGGTTCTTTTATTCCACATTCATGAAAAATCTATGCTTGGAGGAGTTCTCAGGTGGACTCAATTTACTAGAATGAGATTATATCTCAACGGGCTTTGATTCCCATTTCTCTGATGATTAAGTAAGAAGATCAGTTTTTCATGTGTCTGTAGGCCATGTACCTCTCTTCTTCAGGGCAGTTTCTCCAGATCCCTTTCTTACACTGAGATAGGATCACTTGTTCTCTTTATGGTAATAAATTTGAGTTCTCTGTGGATTTTGATTATTAAATCTTTGTCAGAGACATAACTTGCACATATCTTCTCTGATTCTGAGGGCTGTCTCCTTTTACTGTGTTCTGGGCTGGGCAGAAGCTTTATATTTTGTCAGATTCTAGGAATGTATTTTTTGTGTTGCTTCAATTGCCCAGGGGGTTCTTCTCATAAAATATTTGCCCAGGCCAATTTATTCAAGTTTTTTTCCTGCATTTTTTTTTAGTACTTTTATAGTTTCATGTCTTGTGTTTAAATCTATACTGCAGTGAGGGTCTATCTTATTAGTGAAAGTATGGATCCAGTTTCAATCTTCTCCATGGTCACCAACCATTTTACCTAGCAGTATTTGTTAAATAAGTAGTATATTTTTTTTCACTGAATGATCTCTTTATAAAGCTCTTTCACATCCTTTGTTAGGTAAACTCACAAATATTTCATCTTTGTCACCACAGTGAAAGGAATGGAGTAAATGACTGTTATTACACTTGAATATTGTTGATGTATATAAAGGCTACAGATTTGTGAGTATTGATTTTGGAAGCTAAGACTCTTTTGTATCTCTTGTTCACTTCTAAGATTGTTGTATTTCTTTTTTTTATTATTTAATCATAGCTATGTACATTGGTATGATCATGGGGCATCATACACTAGTTTCACAGACTGGTTGACACGTTTATATCACACTGGTTAACATAGCCTTCCTGGCAATTTCCAAGTTATTGTGTTCAGACATTTACATTCTACATTTACTAAGTTTCACATATACCATTGTAAGTTGCACCACAAGTGTATTCGCACCAATCCCCCTCCTTCCACCCACCTCCTCCCTCCCTCCCCTCCCTTTCCTCCTTCCCCCTATTCCTAGGTTGCAAATGAATTACAGGAAATCACTTGAGCAGGAGAGTTTGAGATTGCTGTGAGATATAATGTCATGGCATTCTACCAAGGGCAAAAAAGTGAGACTCCGTCATAAAAA